>CM032229.1:176567500-176695000 GCA_019009955.1 Riptortus pedestris
TTGAACGAAACTCATTATCATCATTAATGAGGTTCATTAATGAACCTCATTATCATCATTAATGAGGTTCAAACCTCATTATCATTAGGATCGACTAACATTTTTGGGAATTACTTCACAGTTGACCTCAAGAGCTGATTAAGAGAAATCTGCTAAATAGTCATGAAAACTATTTTATATTTTGAAAAACATGTACAACTAGAATAAAAAATATATTAATCAAAACATATAAAATAAAACTTTTTTTATTTATTTATACAGGAGCAGCCGCATCTTGGCGATTTGGCTCAAAGTTTCTCAATGTAAAATGAAAACAAAATTACAGAAAAATTACAAAAACTGAAATAAAAAATTAAATACAACAAATAATAAGTAGTAATAAAGACAATTAATAAACATAAGACATAAAAAAACAACCATCAAACAATAACAATAATAAACCTTAGATAAAAACATAAATAAACATTAGACTTGTAATAAGGACAATAATTTAAAATGGTTATAATAAAAAAAATATGTTATTCCTAATTGCTAGTACATTTATATTATTTTTTTTATTTAGTTTTGTGCCCCATAGCGATGGTGATTGGCATTATTAGGGTGATATATTTACTCTTTTATGTGCTTACCTTTTTTTGCACTTTTATATTATGGAAAATATTTCTTTAATATCTGATTCATTCTCATATTCGTAATTAAAACAAAATCAATCTCCATTACTCGTTATATATAGATATATTTTCCCAGGTGTTCATCGGTTGTGTGTTTGACTACATTTGTCGTATATGATTTTTAGATGACTATTATTTTTTTACTATTTATTTAAATTCTGTATATTTTATGTGTGATTTGTTATTCATCTGTGAATAGCCATTAATATATTATCTGTTAATACTTATTAGGGCGGTAATTTATATTTTTTTTACATACATATTTCCATTTAGTTATACATATTTGTCAAACAATCATAATTTGTAGGGCTTTTATTATCAGACTTCCTTGAAGGGAAATCAGCTATTGAGGTCGTACTCATGGCGCGATTTTCGAAAAATCAGGTCCATTCTAAATTGATGAAATGGACCTTGATCTCGTCATCCCCTAGGTAGGACCCATAAACATTTGAAGAAAAAATTCGATCGCACGAGTACGACCTCAATAGCTAAGCTAACTTCAATGAGACAAAAAGTCCGGGGCTGCGTAAACTAAGCAGATTTCCCAAGTGAAGTTTTACAATAGAGAAATCTGCATACTGGTAACACAATACCACCGTGATTAAATACAAACGGTAATGAGAAATCTTTCAGTTAATTAAAATAAGTTCCTAACTAAAACGGATTCTGAATTGTAAGAATAATTTATATTTTAATAACTCCAATTTTAGTAGTCCACGAACTAAAGACGGGGGGGGGGCGGATGAACAGAAAGTATTTGCATAAATCTCACAAAGTAACGAAGGTAAGGTAAGGTTAGAAAGGACAGGTAAGGTTAGAAGCAGCTTCCACCTGAGCCGATCAGTTACGGAATCGGCCGACCTAATGCGAACTATACCCGACCACAGACTTCAGAAAAATGCAAATATCTCGGTTAATATTCAAGATAGAGAATAAATGTATATCACAATATTTATAGTACATTTAATTTGCAATAAGATAGCCTCTATACAACTTTTCGATCCGATGCATAATAACGGAGATATTTTGAATGTTCCAAAATCCTCTCCTCTAAACCCCCCTCCCTCTAGTCCGATTTCAGCCATTAACGAACTTAATCTGTCCTTTTACATAAAACGTTAAATATCGAGTTTCGTAACGATCAAACAAAAATTGCGACCACTAGAGCGTTAACAGGCATATATATATATACAGTGACAGGCAAAAAATTCCAACCACTTGATTTTTTCATGTTTTTATCTAATAATATTTCTGCTTTGTATTGGTATATTGTTTTTAATGAATAAATAGGTAATCTTTTTATTTGTTTTCAAATAGGAATGTCAATATAGAGGACAGTAACCTTTAATCCCTAATTCAATGAAATGACTCTAGATTTCAATGTTTACTTTCTATGGAATCAAAATGTTTATTCAGTATCATTAGTTCAGTGTCGTTTCTTGATGCAAATTTCTTAGTCTCCGGTTTTTATTTTTTTCAAAATTAAGTTTAAAAATGCCTCTTTAAAGGTTGCCGAGGCGTCTTCAAGAAGTAATAACGGCAAGAGGAGGAAACACGCGCTACTAAACAATGATCTCATTAATTTTTTCTGGAATAACAATGATTCGTTTTCAATTTTTTTTTTTCAAACTTTTCTTAGCCAATCACATTTTGATTTTAATTGTAAACACACATTTAATAATTGATAAAATGCTATTAAAGGTAAAAAAGATTATAAATACTAAGTATTATCGACAAAAACCATGTATTATAAATAAATAAAACTTTTTTTACAAGTGGGTGGAATTTTTTGCCTGTCAGTATATATATCTTTATATATATAATTCTAGCGTACGTGTGTATGTCACTGAACTCCTCCTAGACGGATGGTCCGATTTGATTGAATTTTTGAATACGCGTTCGGGTGACGCCCCGGATGGTTTAGCGCCGCAGATCGGCCAGGCAGATGGAGCAGGTCTACGGTCGAAAAGCGAAGGGCGAGGTTATTGGAAATGTAAAGAAATGTTAATATGTTTATCTAAGGTATGTTCTTAGAATTTAAGTATGTCATTTATATAATGATGCTTTCAGCTGCGAGAGGTTTTCACTTTCAGACATTGTTATTTATTTTCCAAATTTATTTTAATTTAATTTAAATGTTACAATTGTTTTCTTTTCTTTATTTACATTTCTTTATTTGCGTTATTAGTGGTGAGGGTTTTTATTGATTTCGGTTATGGGTGTACACCTTTTTGTTTTTAAAATCGTGTAGTGCGCATTCTACCCGATAATCTCAGACCTAAAACGTCTTCTTTTCCTTCTCTCATTTTTCTTTTACTTTTTGTGATATTTTATTTACTATTTATTTTTAGGCAAACGTGCATATAACAAATGTTGTTTTTTTGCGTTATTAAAAGTAGATTTTTTTTAAACATAATATTATTAAATTTAATATCCTAATCGCTTGTTATATAATGCAGGACAACGTCTGCCGGGTCCGCTAGTGTATATATATATATATATATTTATATATCATTTTGAACGGACCTCATTTTCGTCATCTCCTGGGTAGGATCGATGGACATTTGAAGAAATTTTTCGAATATCGCGTCATAAGTACGACCTCAATAGCTGATTTCCCTCAGGGGAAATCTGCTAAAAGATATTTGATTTGACGACTTGAAACAGTTGAAACAAGGCTGTTAAAAGAGCTTATCCTCTTATATAGTATCTCTAAATCCTGTGAGAGTTTGTAGATTAAGTGGTTATCCTCGGCAGAGGTTATCTTCTAGTGGTTAATTGCCTAAAGAGAAGAGGTAGTGTAGAGGTGGGCTTAAGAAAAGATCTTGTGCTACACAACTCCAGTCTTATCTCTACAAACCAGTCTTTCACTCTCTCTCTCACTCACTCTCTCTCTCTCTCTCTCTCTCTCTCTCTCTCTCACTCTCTCTCTCGGTCTCGAAATCTTCTCTTCCTCTGTCTCACAATCGAAACTGAAAGTCGACCGACTTACCCGTAGCTGGGGAAATTCACTACACCCTTTATTTCCTTTCTTTTAAATTTCCTTTAGTTTTTGATTTGAGAAAAATGTATCATACACCACTTATTTTTTGTTTTTTTTATTTATTTGAGATGCCGCTTCAATAGCGATTCTTCTATTAACATGTTTGAATATAATTTTACAAAATTAAATAAATATTAACATTTTTACAAAGCTAAATAATACAAAAGTACAAAATAAATAGGACCATGCCGCTACAATGGTGGTTCATAATTTTATCATGTTAGAATATAATTTTACAAGATTAAATTATTATTAAAATTTTTACACAACTATCTTTTACAAATGTACAAAACTAAACAAAATAAATAGAATGGACAAAACTAAATATAAATTGTTAATATATTTATTTATGAGAAAAAAATACAAAATAAAGATAAAACAAGAAAAAAAATAAAAATAAAAGAAAAACTATAAATAGTTAAACTGGAAGAAGGCAAAACTTATATTCCACAGTGCTTGCTATATATAATTTTCATAATTTTGGATAATAGGTTTTATATTTCATCAAATAATCCATTTTTTTAGAAACCGTTATCAGAAAGAGAAATATATATAACAAATATATTTTTGTTACACACAATTATATCATTAGTTCTAAGTTAACCTCATTCCTCGACTGCCGTAAAAAGTTAAATGATTGAAGGATTTCCTGGTGAAAATTCAGACGAGATAATAGAGGTCTTATTACTCCAAATATTCTGACTGAAAACCAGTTAAGTGCGAATTGCTCACTTAATATTTGAATTACAAAAAAAGCCCGTCACGTCACACACTGGAGCGAGTGATAAGGTAAGCCGAACTTTCATTAATATCTTCGTTTCTACTGCTCCTAGAATATTGATTCTGGTGCCATTTTAAAGCACATCGAATACTCTATTGAACTACCTCATCAGCAATTATTTAAGCAATTTTGTCAGTTGCGATATAACGGTAGGATGAATTTTAAATGTGTACATACAGTACTGTAATTGAATCTTCTAGTATTCTTAGAAGGGAAAAAAAAGTCCGTCACGCAGGGGCTGCGTAAACTAAGCAGATTTCCCACGAGAAGTTTAACAATAGAGAAATCTGCCTAATAACAACTGTAGTAGTAAGAAACCTCTAAACCTAAAACATTATTTAGGGCGTAATAACCCAGTAGTTTCTAGCCCCAAAAAACAGTTAACCTAACCTCTAAACCTATTCACGAGGGACGAATAGTTATAGAAAAGGCCACCAGAGCTCTCGGCGGAAAGTCCGAACATAGCCTAGGTGACCACACGCAGAATACAAATGCAAATATCTCGGATAATATTCAAGATACAGAATAAATGTATAGAACAATATTTATTGTAAATTTAATTTGCAATAAGATTGGTTTTATACAATTTTTCGATCCTATGCTTAATAACGGAGATATTTCGAATTTTTGAAAATCCCCCCCTCTAAACCCCCCCTCCCACTGGTCCGATTTCAGCCGTTAACGAACTTGATCTTCCTTTTTACATGAAACGATTAAATACCGATTTTGGTGACGATTAAACAAAAATTGCGACCGCTAGAGTGTTAACAGACAAATATATATATATATATATATATATATATATATATATATATATATATATATAGATATAGATATATAGATATATATATATATATATATATATATATATATATATATATATATATATAGTTTTGAACGGACCTCATTTTCGTCATCTCCTGGGTAGGATCGATGGACATTTGAAGAAATTTTTCGAAAATCGCGTCATGAGTACGACCTCAATAGCTGATTTCCCTTAAGGGAAATCTGCTAAAATCAGTTGGTCAATTTAAAAAGTTTCTTCCTAATATCTTTCTAAGAAATAACAACAAAAACAAATACTACTTATTTCTACTTTGAAGAATATGATAAATGAATTTGCTTCCTTTAATTAATTTATTTTTTTAATCAATAATGCTAACTTTAAACGCAGTTCACTATATGACACCTTGGAACTTTTTAAAAGGACAGTAAAAATATTTAGAGAAGAAAAACACGTATTTAACTATTTCTTCGAAAGTGAATAGCGGCGTGAATTGCCGTGGCTAGAGGAGGAGGCGAGGGAAAGGTCCGCAGGAGGTATAATACGTCTTCCCCACAGAAAGTGTTAACACTAAAAGTAAAATATTTAATGAATAGGCAAGTTTAGGCAAGATCTGACGACGTTGTAAATAAGACAATATACTCCTAAAAGCATGCCAAGTGGTATTTTTTCAAGCAAATACAAGCGATTTGCGAATTCAATTAAATAAAATTATTTTCAGCTCGATGCAATAAAAAAATAGACTAATTTTAAAAACCTTTTGTGCCAGTTTTTGATTTGTTATAATACCTTTAATGTGTACTGGAAGCAACAATAATTTATAAAACAAAATAAGAGTTCACGAGGAATTTAATAAGCCAAGTCTTTTTTTAACATAGCAATTATAACCAGGCATTATGTAAAAACCATTGCAATAATATGGCTAAAAATCAATCTGCTCAATTGAAAAGGGTTTATGTGGTACTAACAATACAATCAAAATCCCAAATTATAACTTTTATTTTTTCCCCAATGTCCAACATTACTGAAGGATCGCTCCAGTGTGCGCCGGTGCTGCGTAAGCTAAGCAGATTTCCCATGTAAAGTTATACAATAGAGAAATCACCATAGGAGTGCCGATCAGTTACGAAAACGCCCGAGCTAGCTTTTGGTGGGAACCATAGCTCGTCCGTTACACTTAATAAAAATGCAAATATCTCGGTTAAAATTCAAGATAGAGAATAAATGTATATAACTATATTTATAGTACATTTAATTAATTTAATAAGATTGATTCTATACAATTTTTTGATCCGACGTATAGTAACGAAGATATTTTGAATTTTCAAAAATACCCCCCTTTAAACCCCTCCTCCCACTGGTCCGATTTCAGCCGTTAACGAACTTGATCTTACTTTTTACATAAAACGATTAAATACCGAGTTTGGTGACGGTTAAACAAAAATTGCTACCGCTAGAGTGTTAACAGACAAATACATATATATTTGAACGGACCTCATTTTTGTCATCTCCTGGGTAGGATCGATAGACTTTTGAAGAAATTTTTCAAAACTCGCGTCATGAGTACGACCTCAATAGCTGATTTCCCTTAAGGGAAATCTGCTAAAAATAATACAAATTTTCTGATTCATACAATGTGTTTCATTAAGTTTTTAAAAATGGAAGTTATGATGACGCACCCCGTATAAAGAATAGCGTGGTTTTGAAACCTGATGCAAAGGTCTACATGGTTCAAATTTAAATGTTTCCAATTACATTCGATAATATTTGTTAAATTCATTTATTTGTTGTACATTTACTACTTATTCACAGCCTGAGATAACCTAAGCCGAATAGAATAATAATTTATTCTTTATATCTGAGCTAATTTCCCCAAGATACGAGCCTATAAATAGGATAGAAAAAAAAAATCTGGTTGAGGCAATTTAGATGTGGGAGAAAATTTATTAATGTCGGTTCTCTAATACTATTAGGAGGTCTTATCAGTAGTTGTAGGGAGAGCGAAGGCATAAAATACACAAGATATGATACGAAGGTCATTACAGTAAAGGAAAACTACTGTCCCATTTCCCTATTCCCTATTTCAGTATTAGAGAGCTTCCACCATTTTCCAATATTGAACATACTCTGAGGGCTATACCATTTTTCCGGAATTGTTGCCTGTCTCATATAAAATCATAAATGCCTTTGGCTGGAGCGGAGAAATAACAAAAAAAAAATAAAGTGTTGCCTCCGCAGCAAAGCTGCACTCTCAGCGAATCACATACCGCGCCGGCCGATTTAAACATTTCAATGTTTTGCAACACCCTGTGTACCAGACGTCAATTTTATATGATCGTTACCAAACTCGATATTTCTTCGTGTTAAGCCAAAAGAAAGATCAAGTTCATTAGTTGCTAAAATCGGAACAGTGGGAGGGAAGGGGGGGTTAAGAGTGGGGATTTTCGAAATTTCGAGACGAGATCAGCTATTGTCTTTATTGTTCAAAGGAAATAGCCGAAGACTAGTTCGATTGTTTCCGTAACTGTTCGGCTCTCGTGAAATTCGTTTAGCAACTCCAACAAATTTTTACTTTGAGAGATATATATGCAAATACGTTCTTCCTTCTTTTGTTCTTGGACTACTAAAATTTGAGTTATTAAAATATAAATTATTCTGAATCATTATAAATTACAGTACTACAGTAAATAGTTTGTAATAAAGTTAATATGTTTTATACAGATATATATCAGTAATTGTATTTATCCAAGAATATATTTATCTATCTGTCCAGCTCTGAGTGGCTGGCAGACCAGTTTGTTTATAATTCAGATGTCGTTTCTGATGAAAGCTTATTAAAATAAATCTCTATTGTAAAACGTTACGTGGGAAGAGTTTACGTAGTCCCTGCTTGACTGATTTTTTTTAATCTTAAGGGAAATAGGTCTTTGACGAATGGGATATTAAGATCTGTATGAAGAGTGAGATTTGAAATATTACATGGAGCATCTATTACGGTGGTCAGGACTTTGGATTGCGTCTGGTGTTCGAAGGTTTTGCTGTAGCTCACACTTGTATTGCCAAAGTCCATATTGGTTTAAATAGTAACTCGTGTGTTGTTAGTTGGTTTTTAGCAGATTTCCCTTAAGGGAAATCAGCTATTGAGGTTGTACTCATGACGGAATTTTCGAAATTTTTCTTCAAATGTCCATCGATCCTACCTAGTAGATGGCGAAAATGAGGTCCGTTCAAAACTGTATATCTATCTATCTATCTATCTATCTATCTATCTATCTATCTATATATATATATTTGTCTGTTACCGCTCTAGCGGTCGCAATTTTTGTTTAATCGTTACCAAACTCGATATTTAGTCGTTTTATATAAAAAGAAAGATCAAGTTTGTTAACGGCTGAAATCGGACCAGTGGGAGGGGGATTTAGAGGAGAGGATTTTCGAAAATTCGAAATATCTCCGTTACTGTACGTCGGATCGAAAAATAGTACAAACTCAATCTTATTGCAAATTAAATTTACTACAAATATTGTTCTATACATTTATTCTCTATCTTGAATATTAACCGAGATATTTGCATTTTTATTAAAACTGGGCGGCTATCTGGGCTTCCCCACCAAAAGCTAATCTTTTCCTTAACTCTCGGCTCTCGTGAAATTTCTCTATTGTAAAACTTCACGTTGGAAATCTGATTAGTTTACGCAGCCCCTGCGTGACGGACTTTCGTTATACAAGTGAGATCTTCTATTTAGAAGTCCGTAGAATTGTTCGAATAGTGTGTTAAGTTACCGTATTGTAAAATTCACAATATTTCCGCTATTATGAGCCGTATATTTAGATGGTCATATAATAGGTACTATTTTCATGGCCTACGACCGTTGTTGCTAAACATCTACATGCATACTTTTAATTCCTGTTAATACAGACTTCTACCTGAGGTGGAAATAGATGATTTAATGAGATCATCAACATATCATATCCCGGAGCGTTAGCAATCTGACAGACTTTTTATAGCAATGTATACGAATTTTAATTAGCGACTCTATCTCAAAAATAAAATTTCATTCAGAGAACTGAGTGCAGCCTTGTTTTTAAACAGAATTGAATGAGGGAGGAACAATTTCTCCACTTATGTCATTCATGTGCTGTTGTCTATTGCACATTCCGGCCTAACAAGAAAAACACTGCCATTCTTCAATTGCTCTATTTTTATGCAGCTGGCGGAATAAAAACTGGGAGACAGAGGGAGAGGAAAAAACTGGCATTCGGCGCGAATAAAAGAGGTTTATATAGGGGAGAAGAAAGCGCCATGTTTACGAGTTTAATTTTGCAGAAATCTTTTTAATTCAGACGTCCGGAAGAATGGTAAAAAACTCCCAGCCTTATTTGAAATTCTACTATCTTGGATATCATTGCAGAAAGATCATAATAACGAGTCATTTCTTATAATTAAGTCCAATTCATATCCATCTTCGGGAAATAATTTCCTCAAATGTCCTTCGATCCTACCTAGTAGATTGCGAAAATCAGTCCCTAAAGGGAAATAAGCTATTGAGGTTTTATTAATGACGCGATTTTTGAAAAAAACTCCTCAAATGTTCATCTATCCTACACAGGAGATGACGAAAATGAGGTCCGTTCAAAATTATATATATATAATTCTTAATCAATAAATCTTTTAACGCTCTAGCTGTCGAAATTTTTCTTTGATCGTTTTTGATCAAAACAACGACTCCATATTTACTCGTTTTATATAAAAAGAAAGATCAAACTCGTTAATGGCTGAAATTGGACCACTGGGAGAGGGGGTTTAGAGGGTGATTTTGAAAAATCGAAATATCTCCGTTACTATACGTCGGATCGAAAAATTGTATAGGACAAATCATAATGAAAATTAAATGGTCTATAAATATTGTTATATACGTTTATTCTCTATCTTGAATATTAACCGAGATATTTGTATTTTTCTATATTCAGCCTTTAGCAAACCCCTACTTCTACTCATGTTACATAAACAAGAAACCTTTATTATATAAGATACGTGCAAATATGTTCTTTTGACCCCCTCCCCCCCGTCTTAAGGACTAAAATTTGATTGGTCGGGATACAATTTATTCTGATTCATTATAAATTATAGTACGAGATATAGTAAATAGTTTTAATGTTATACTCTGATATATTTCCGTAATTGTTTTTCTTTCCGGTGGGAGGTTGGGTGACCTATTTGTTTTTCAGAAGCTTCCCGTCTGGAGGTTTCTTATTATCGTGGGTATTTATTCACTTGATATTCACGGCGGTGATTTGTTACTAGTACGTAGATTTATCTATTACTAAATTTCACGAGGGAAATCTGTTAAGTTTACGCAGCCCCTGCATGACGGACATTTCTCTTCCTTGAATATAAACCGAGATAATTGCATTATTTAGTTCTCTGTCATTAGTGAACCCCCAGTCCTACTCATGTCAGAGTAACACTAAGTATTGCAATGAACCACATTATTCTACTATCAAATACCAAATATTGTTTTCAAGAGACCTTTATATGAGGTATATAAGCTTTTTATGTGAAACCATAGGTGATCAATTTCGAAAGCGACTGAAATCGGACTGAAGGGAGGAATTAGAGTGGAGAAATTTCAAATATTTGAAATATCTGGATTTTTGCTGGCTGGTGGAGGTCCATCATCAACGGAAGGATCAAAAAGGTCAAACACCTCCACTCTTAAACCATTTAAGAGTGGAGGTGTTTGACCTTTATGATCCTTCCGTTTATTTGAAATATCTTCGTTACTGTACATCGGATCAAAAAAATGTATACATCAAATCTTATTGCAAATTAAATTGCCTATAAATATTGTTATACACATATTACATATTATGTATATGTCAACTCAAGGGGCCAGTCCCCTCGTTCGATTTCAGCCGTTAACGAACTTTATTTAACTAAGAGTGGTCACAGATTTGTATGAATACATATATCATTTTGAACATCCCTCATTTTCGTCATCTCCGAGGTAGAATATATGGTTTGAAGAAATATTTTTTAAAAAGTTAATTTACCAATTTTTTTATATACTCTTCATATTTTATGGCAAGGGTCACAAATAAATAACATTATTTTTTTTGGTACAAACTATATTGAAACTTTCTTACGTTCCGTGGCTTACTTGCCCCCTCTTCAGGAGCTATTCCTTTTCAAAAAAATATATATAATTAATTTAAGTGTAATCAATTTTGTATTTTTTTAAAAAAAGGATAGCCCCTTGAGAGGTGGCAAGTAAGCCACGAACCATGTAGGACAGTTTCAATAAAGTTGTTACAGAAAAAAAAGTTTTTTATTGGTGACCCTTGCCATAAAATATGAAGAATATTTAAAAAATATTGGGCCCAAAATAAGAAGAATACAAAATTTAATTTAAATAATTCGATAATTGTGAGCTTCAATTTTCTATTAGCAAAGTTTCTACCAATTACTGAAATTAGTAAGAATAGAATGACATTTATCGTGAGTATGGTTATTTGATCTATTTTTATTTCCAATTACCCGCAGGTGATTATTATTTGTGGGGTAACATGTTTTCAGATCATCTAAAAGTTAAACTTGATTAAATCCGTGCTGGATCGGTGCAATATAGATTGGTCTACAGTTCTCTGGCATTTCCAGTCAAATTATCTAACACCGAGGTAACAGCAATGTCTGTTCTAGTTGTAACAAGAATAAACCGGAGAATGATTTTATGCTCTGTGTTACACTCCGAAACCTGTCAATTGCTCTAGGTTATACCTCTGGTAACAAAATTGACTTTACAGTTACTGATCTACGTTCTACAGCTTTTTCTGGATGTTCTTTAATATTCTAATGGTTTTTACGTTTTTGACATTTAACAACGTGCATGAGCATTTTTTATTAGCTAACATCCCTTAAAAGAAATCAGCTATTGAGGTTGAACTCATGACGTGACCTTCAAAACGTTTCTTCAAATGTCTTTCGACCTACCAAGGAGATGGCAAAAATGAGGTCATTTCAAAATGTTTGATATATATACATATAGATTTATATATTCGTCTGTTAACGCTCTAGTGGTCGTAATTTTTGTTATATAACCAAACTGGATACTTAATCGTTATATGTAAAAATTGTTATTGTTATTTAATGATGTCCACATTGTGCTACCAAGGCTTATTGGGGTTTGTTATCACCCTTTTCTAGCTTGGGAAGGACTAACGAATTTATTTAATCAGTTCGTCATTTATGCGAAAATAAAGATCAAGTTGGTTAACGGCTGAAATCGGACCCCGTTAACGGTGTGAATTTTGAAAAATTCGAAATATCTCTGTTATTATACGTCGGATAGCAAACGTGCATAGAACAATTGAAGGGTTTGCTGCAAAAAGGAGGTAGCTCCAATTTTTCCATTTTTTGGGAAACCAAAAAAAACGTTTAAAAAATTCAAATTTTAAGTTATGTAAAAATATTGTTGTTGCTTACTTTCAATTATGGTGTTTACATATTAGAACAGTATTTTCATTCAAAAAATATCATCCAAATGTTGGTAGTACGTGGATGATCCTTGGAGCTACCTCCTTTTTGTCCAAAAGAATGGAATATGAGGAATGGAGGAATATGTTATGTCTTGGAAAAAGGTGTAAAAATAAATAGAATGTACTATTATTATGTATTTTTTATTCAAAGAAAACTGAAAATAAAGTACAGCAAAATTATTGGTTTTACAAACAGAAAATAACATCATTATAACGAATAACATAAAATACGAAAATAACATCATTATAACGAAAATAACATCAAAACGATTGAAAGCTGCATCCTTTTGGGGCCAAGTTAAAGAGTTTTTTTTTTTTGGCACATGAAAGTGTTTATAACTCCCAACAGCTATGGGGTGGAGCTACCTCCTTTTTGCAGCAAACCCTTCAATTCTTATTGAAAATTAAATTGTCTATAAATAGGGTTATATAGATTATTCCTATTTCTTCATTATTAATGGAGATATAAGGACATTTATTTTTTGCACTCAGTAAATCCCACCCAGTCTTACTCATGTCATATTAACAATAAGCTGTTATAGTATGAAGCACATTATTTGAGACCTAAATACCAAATATTGCTCTCGTTAAACTTTTAATTTTTTTGGATAAATGCAAACGTGACGCAAGTGGGAAACCTGCATAACTAGCATAGCCCCTGCAGAAGGACTTTTCTATTTGTAGATATCTCTTAAGAGAAATATTTCGAGAACTCTTCGTTATTTTAGGTCGGATCGAAAACTTGTATAGAATCAATCTTATAGTACATTTAATTGTCTATAAATTTGTTAAATCCATATTTCCTCTAGAATGAACATTAATCCAGATTTTTCGATTTTTTTTTTAGTTTTCAGCCTATTTATGTGACTGGTGTTCTCCTATTTATGTAATATTCATAATATGCATTTCCTTAAGTAATATATTGCAGAAGGTCAACAAAAATAAAATGAAAATTTCAAATTATTACACTAATTTAATTCTCTTAGAAATAAAAATGATTTAAATAATCATTTGAAGTTTACATGTTTTTTTTTTTTTGTGTTTAACTTCAGCTATATATTTATTTATATATATGTTTAATTATAGTTAAATATGTCATATTTTCACCGTAAGTTTTTATATTAGCAATAGGATATTATATGTTATATATATATATATATATATATATATATATATATATATATATATATATACTAAAATCAGTAATAAACGTTGTTATTAAGAGTTCTTTTGAATTGCAAAATTAGACAACACACAAGTTTCACAATTTTTATCACTGCACAATTTATTTAATAATGCACAATACTTGGTTAATAATTCTTAATTACTACTCACAGTACACACTGATAGCGTCACTGTTCTTCAGATTACACAGTCCAAAAATTCATTCACGGTCACTGAACTTCACATAAAGACGACACTGCACTGTCTTAAACACGGCACTATAATGTTACTTACAGAGTCACGGCACAACACTGTTCTTCACATAAAAACACTTTACCGCACTGTACTAAGTCGCACTGTAGCACTGAACATCACTTGAAGCCTGCTGAACACTAACTAATCTCGGCCACTGTCAGGTTCCCTTATATACAGCTTGTCGGCAAACATCAAACAGAATGGCCAGAAGGGGCTAGACACGTTCCTGGAACATACGCGGCCCTAATTAGATGCTGCCGGCGCCACTAATCTTCATCGGTCGGCTCCTTTCTTCTCCCTCGCACCTCCCAAATACGCGGCTATCTCTGTTAATCCTTCATGTATTTAATTTTCGCAACAATATATATATGATGAAAATCATATTTGGAATTTAACACTAGAATAAGACGTCTCATGGCATATTCGTTTATTGTTAACGTAAAGTGACTAAAGGGGGGTTAACTTTGAAAAATCAAAATAAAATATCTCTGTTTACAATCAAGATAAAGAAAACGTGTACAGAAGGTTAAATGTACCCTTAGAATGGTAATATACACTTATATTGGAATAAGCACCCCCTAATGAACTTAATTGGCCATTTTGAACCTCTATTAAACAATTTTAACTAGTTTTAGTTTCACTTTTTTTTTATTATGATAGAATAAGGGGCGAAGTAGGTGTTGAAATTGTGGGAGTATAAGAAATTACGATTTTCTTTCTATAACAATAGTAAATATAGAACATTTCTATTGAACGTTTTCAAATGGATTAATTTTAAGTGAAGCAAAATAAATTGTCAATTTAGTTCAACAGAATTACCCCATATTAACCTTGTTAGGCCAATTTGAAGATTTAAGAAGAAATTTAAGGTACATGATAAGTGTGCTATGTCTAACGAGTATAGCAACTATGAAGAAAAAAAAAATGCAGTCAGGGGACTGCCGGTAGAAGTAAAAACTCCTTTAGCTTTGATCGCTCAATTTTGGCATTGCTGAGAAATTTTTTTTACGAAGTCTTATTTTAAAAATATTTTTAGTTATTTATCAATAAGTAACAGTTATGTTCTATTTTACATGAAAAAATGAAATGACAAAAATAATAGTGATAACAAAAAATAATGTACCACGAATTGTTTTATTTATCAATATAAAATACTATACATAATTATTTCAGTTATTTTACATAAAAGAAAAAAATTACATTTCAGAATTATAAAAAAATTGAATATTAAAAATAAGTTAAGTACACTCAGAAAAATCAATTTCTATCCATAATTTCAACAACTCTTGCACCATCATCACTGCCAGCATCATCACCAATTTCTAAAACTGATACAATCGGTATATGGTAGCTAAAGTAGGATACAAACAGTTTTGATTCGAATTTATTTAAATATCGGAATTTATTTAAATATTCGAATTTATTTATTTAAATATTCGAATTTATTTAAACTTCGGATTAAAATGTCTATGAAAGTAAAAATGGTAGATATATAGTATCTGTGAACGAAATGATGCTGGTTTTGTCCTCTTTAAAATGGTATGCGAACGAAAACTCTAGCTAATTTGGTTCAGGAGTTATGAAGAAAAGAAGCTCCTTTAGCTTTGAGTTGAGTACTAGCGGTGGAGGTGGCGGTGTCGCGATTTCATACTTTTTTCCTCTCCCGCAAATGCTTCCTTACGGGGTGCACAACGTGTCTAAAGAAGTTTTCACTTCAATTGTAAATAAACTATCAAATGATTAGGTTATAAAATACCATATGATTTTATTTCTAAACCTTAGTACTAGCGGTTGCGGTGCCGGTGTCGCGATTTCATACTTTTTTCCTCTCCCGCAAATGCTTCCTTCCGGGGTGCACAACGTGCGTAAAGAAGTTTTCACTTCAAAAATACATCATCCAAAATGGGTAGTATGGATGAACATTTGTTGGAATTTTTTGAAAATCGAGTTGTTAGTAAAAAAGCTTCCGTTATGGAAATCTGCTTAAAGATTACTAAATATATAGTTTGCGCCTTCCATCCGGTGTGTGATTAAAGCACAGAGCGGTATTGCTTTGCGGGTATTGTATCAGCTGACGCCGGGTTAATATAAGTTCACCCTCCCGGTCAGACCTCGTGTCTTTCTACTTGATCATTTTGGATTTCACCTAGCAGATTTCCCTTAAGTGAAATCCGCTATTGAGGTTGTACTTATAATGCGATTATCAAAAAAAAAAAATTCTCAAATGTCTATTTATCCGTTTAATACAAAACTAAAGGTCCTATTCATTAATATATGAAATCGGACAGGGGGAGGGAGGGATGGTTTGATAGGGGTAATGTCGAGTCTTCAAAATATCTACTTCATTATGCTTTGGGTCGAAAAATAGTTACCGGCAATCTTTTTTTCAAATTCAATTGACTATAAATGTTATTATATACATGCATTCTCAATATCAATATTATTATTATTTATTATTTATGAACGTCCACCTTTTGCAACTGAGGCTAATTGGGACGGGTTATCTACAGGTTACCACCCTTTTCTAGCCAGGGTGGGATTTTAGGATGTTAATTAATGAATTTCGTCACTAAATAATTTTCTTTGCCCAGGCGAGAATCGAACTCGCCACTCTATCAATATTAATCGAGGTATTTGGAATTTTTAGTTTCCAGCCTTCTGTAAACCCCCACCCCACCCCTAGTTATATCATATTTGCAAGGATCTTATCATATCATGAACCCCTTTATTATATGGAGTTTGGTAACGATAAAACAAAACTTACGACAGCTAGAGCTTTAACAGCTTTATTTATAAATAAATTAATATATATTGTTGCGAAAATTAAATACTTGAAAGATTTGGACAGAGATGTTCACGTATTTGGGGAGCGTGGAGGAGACCGAAGGGTGCCGCTAATTGGCCTAGCCCGTCCTACTCCCTACCAGTACTTCCTGGAATAGTCTCGGCCTTATCTTTTGATATTTTACCGCCCCTCTATATAAGCGGGTACAGCTGAGCCTACAGTTTCAGGTTGCTCTCAGCTATCATCATGTGCATTTAGTGCTACAGTGTGACTTAGTGCAGTGCGGTAAAGTGTTTTTATGTGAAGAACAGTGTTGTGCCGTGACTGTAAGTAACAGTTTAATGCCGTGTTTAAGACAGTGCAGTGCCGCGAAGTATAGGACCGTGAGTGAATTATTGGACTGTGTAATCTGAAGAACAGTGACGCTATCAGTGCATATTGTGAGTAGTAATTAAGAATAATTAACCAAGTGTATTGTGCATTGTTAAATAAATTTTGCAGTGATAAAAACTGTGAAACTTGTGTGTGTTTAATTTTGTAATCCAAAAGAACTCTTATTAACTACGTTTATTACTGTTTTTTTTAATAAAACGTAACAATATAAAAGGAGCATAATACTCTAACGAAGTTCATTAAATATATATATATATATATATATATATATATATATATATATATATATATATATACTAGCTCAGATACACGGCTACGCCCAGGAATTGATTTGAGGCTGAATAGTGATGGTATTTTTTTAGCAAGGCTTTCCTTTACACAATATTTTAACATTTACCCGTCCCAGTGTTTAGGGCTAATACCCGTCGTTTCTGTGGATTTGTTAATAAAATAATTTGTAAATTCAGGCCTCCCTTATAACCTCCACTCCTGCCCGTTCCTAGAAATGTTAGTAGGGCTTATTATAAGGATGGCGTTAGTGCTAATACACATACCGAGTGTTTTATTTAGTTAATGTAAGACTTCTCTGTCCTCCATATTGTCATATTTCCCGCTTCCTGTGCATTATGCATAGATTTGAATTAGTAGTTTTTAGCGTATAACGCCTTTATACTTCGGTATACGACGATATTGTATATAACAAAAGTTTCTTTAAATAAGAAAATAAACAACTTTTGTTATGTACATCTTTGCTAAAATACCAATAGGAAACGGAATATCACTATTTTTAATTTCAGACCTCCATTGTAACCCCACTCCTGCCCGTCCCTAGAAATGTTAGTCTGGCTTATTATAAGGAAGTCGTTAGTACTAATTCAAATACTGAGATTGGTTTAGTTCGGTTGAGTCTTTTGTGCCAAATAAAATTGTGGACTTCCGCTATAGTTTTTAGCGTATAACGCATTTATACTTCCGTATGCGGCAAAAGTGCATATAACAAAAGTTACTCTAAATTACAAACTAAACAACTTTTGTTATATGCATATTTGCTGAGAAAGCAATAGGAAACGAAATATCGCTATTTTTAATTTCAGGCCTCCTTTATAACCCCCACTCCTGTTTGTCTCAGAGGATATTAATATAGCCTAAAGTCTAAGTTGGGTTAGTAGTAATATACATACCAAGTTTCATAAAATTCGGTTCAGCCGTTTATGCGTGAAAAGGTAACAAACAAACAAATAAACAAACAAACATACACCAAAGAAACAAAATGCAGTTATGGTGTCTATGACATGTGAAACGAAAAGTTATCGTGAAATTTCGCGAAATAACCAATGTACAGACAGAGGTTACAATTTTATATATATTTATATATTTATATATATATATATATATATATATATATAAAATTGTAACTTCTGTCTGTACATTGATTTTTTTATTTTCAAGATAACTTTTCGTTTCGCATGTCACACCTTAACTGCATTTTGTTTCTGTCGTGTGTGATTGTGTATTTGTTTGTTTGTTACCTTTTCACGCATAAACGGCTAAACCGATTTTTATGAAACTTGGTATGTATATTAATACTAACCCAACTTAGACTTGAGGCTATATTAATATACTCTGAAACGAACAGGAGTGTGAATTATGGGCAAAGCCTGAAATTAAAAATAGCGATATTTCATTTCCTATTGGTTTTTCGGCCAATACGAACACAACAAAAGATTATTTTGTTATTTAGAGTAACTTTTGATATATACACTTTTTTTCTTATACCGAATTATAAACGAGATATACGTTAAAACCTATAGCGGAAATGAACAATTTTATTTGGGACAAAAGACCCATCCGAAATAACCGGGAGTGGGGGTTATAAGGGAGGCCTGAAATAAAAATTCGCGATATTTCATTGTCTATTTGTTTTTTGACAAACATGCACATAAGAAAAGTTGTTTACTTTGTTATTTAGATTAACTTTTGTTTTATACATTTCTCCAGGAGCAATGTTTGGAGCAAGTAAAGTGCGTAGAAATATTGATATACTCAACAATTCATTCCAATTTGAACTATGAGGTACTTCACCTGGGAAAATTAATTCAAATCTACGTTAATATTTTGTCTTTAATAACTTGAAATGTATTCATAATGCACTGGAGACGGGAAATATGTCAATATGGAGGAAAGTGAAGTCTTACATAAAAAATTAATTTTATGATTAACAAATGCCAACAACGGGTATAAACCCTAAACACTGGGACGGGTAAACAAAATATTGTGCAAAGTAATGCCTTGCCAAAAAAATACCATCACCATTCAGCCTCAAATCAATTCCCGTGCGAAGCCGGGTATCTGAGCTAGTCACTAAATAAGTCTCGTTTAGACAGAAAATGTTACGAAGGAAGAACCAGAGGATGGAATAGACACATGACGTCACACTTGTGTCATTTCGACTCGCTGGATAACCTCTTCAGGAGCTGAGGAGTTAATTAAAGCGAGTAGCTGGAGTATGGCTCCTCCATAGACCTAGATTGGCTGGAAGGGCTGCTGGAGAAGATGGCTGGAACCACGCCAGGATTACCCAGTCATCCATCCAAGTCCTAAAGCTGCCCCGACCAACACAGATTTATTAGGCCCACCTAACCCTCACAGTCATTTACCCAATGTTATAAATTATTTCTCTACTAACCACCCTCTCTACTTCCCTTTATTTAATGCAAACTTCTTCTCAAAGGTCAAATATTGATTACAAACCAAAATTGTATAATTGATTTATATTTAGTTTGGAAGAATAATATTTTTCCGCAATATGTGTCCCATATAATAAATTTAAAATCTTTTCCTTTACTTTTGAGCTAAAGACCAGTAAAAAAAAACTTTGACGGAGCCAAATTCACTAAATACCACCGACATATTATTCTCGTATATGCTTGAATTCTGACCACAAAAGGGCGGAGCATGTTTTCATTCTTCTCAATATACTATCAAAATTCGACCTATTATTCTTTACAAAAAGTCCAAATAGAAAAGATATTGTCTCCTTCAAGGATTCTAAATGAGGTCGCCATTCTTCACTCTAAATACGACGGATATTCTATTCACAAAGGCTCACCTATTACGACCAATATCCCCCCCACCCTGGTGCGACTGCTATAATTTTCTATGAACTTAATCATAACCGATTGATATTATTCTCTACAAACAACCCCAATACAAATGATATTGTTCTTTTTAATTCTCCTAATACGAGCGATAATGTTCTCTCTAAATATTATCGATATTCTTTACCTAAACTCTCCAAATACTACTTATGTTCTTTTCTCTAAACTCTACAAATGCACTTGACGTTGTTCTCCTCAAAGTCTCCATATACAAGTCAAGCTTTTCTCTTGAAACTCTCCTATGACGACAGAAATCTTTCTCTCCAAATACGATAGATATTGTTCTCTCCAAATACGATAGATATTGTTCTCCCCAAATACGATAGATATTGCTCTCTCCAAATACGATAGATATTGCTCTCTCCAAATACGATAGATATTGCTCTCTCCAAATACGATAGATATTGCTCTCTCCAAATACGATAGATATTGCTCTCTCCAAATACGATAGATATTGCTCTCTCCAAATACGATAGATATTGCTCTCTCCAAATACGATAGATGTTGTAATCTCCAAATACGATAGATATTGTTATCTCCAAATACGATAGATATTGCTCTCTCCAAATACGATAGATATTGCTCTCTCCAAATACGATAGATATTGCTCTCTCCAAATACGATAGATATTGCTCTCTCCAAATACGATAGATATTGCTCTCTCCAAATACGATAGATATTGTTATCTCCAAATACGATAGATGTTGTTCTCTTCAAATACGATAGATGTTCACTCCAAATACGATAATTATTGCCCTCTCCGAATACGATAGATGTTCAGTCCATATACGATAGATATTATTCTCTCCAAATACGATAGATATTTTTCTCTCCAAATACGATAGATATTGCTCTCTCCAAATACGATAGATATTGTTCTCTCCTAATACGACTAATAGTTCTCTCTAAACTCTCCTAATACGACACAAATCTTTCTCTCCAAATACAACTGATATTCTTTTCTCCCGATGGACTGGTTCTTCTCTTCAAACTCTCCTAACACGTGTGATATTCGTCTCTCCAAACTCTCCTAATGCGTCAGAAATTCTTAACGCTTTAAATTCTCCTAACCCATGTGATATTCTACTCCACAAACTCTCCTAACCCATGTGATATTCTACTCCACAAACTCTCCTAACCCATGTGATATTCTACTCCACAAACTCTCCTAACCAATGTGATATGCTACTCCACAAAATCTCCTAACACATGTGATATTCTACTCTTCAAACTCTCCTAAAACACGTGATATTCTTCTTTCCAAACTCTATTAGTACGACAGATATCTTCACTTTAAACTCTAATAACACATGTGGTATTCTACTTCTCAAACTCTCCTAACACATTTGGTATTCTACTCTTCCAACTCTCCTAACCCGTGTGATATTCTACTCCACAAACTCTCCTAACCCATGTGATATTCTACTCCACAAACTCTAATAACCCATGTGATATTCTACTCCACAAACTCTCCTAGCCCATGTGATATTCTACTCCACAAACTCTCCTAACCCATGTGATATTCTACTCCACAAACTCTCCTAACCCATGTGATATTCTACTCCACAAACTCTCCTAACCCATGTGATATTCTACTCCACAAACTCTCCTAACCCATGTGATATACTACTCCACAAACTCTCCTAACCCATGTGATATTCTACTCCACAAACTCTCCTAACCCATGTGATATTCTACTCCACAAACTCTCCTAGCCCATGTGATATTCTACTCCACAAACTCTCCTAACACAGGTGGTATTCTACTCTTTATACTCTCCTAACACATGTGATATTCTTCTCTCCAAACTCTCCTAATACGTCAGGAATTCTTAACTCTTTAAACTCTAAAAATACATGTGATATTCTACTACTCAAACTCTCCTAACACATGTGGTATTCCACTCTTTAAACTCTCCTAACACATGTGGTATTCCACTCTTTAAACTTTCCTAACACATGTGGTATTCCACTCTTTAAACTCTCCTAACACATGTGGTATTCCACTCTTTAAACTCTCCTAACACATGTGGTATTCTACTCCACAAACTCTCCTAGCCCATGTGATATTCTACTCTACAAACTCTCCTAACACAGGTGGTATTCTACTCTTTATACTCTCCTAACACATGTGGTATTCTACTTTTCAAACTCTCCTGACACACGTGATATTCTTCTTTCCAAACTCTACTAATACGACAGATATCTTCACTTTAAACTCTTCTAACACATGTGGTATTCTACTTTTCAAACTCTTCTGACACACGTGATATTCTTCTTTCCAAACTCTACTAATACGACAGATATCTTCACTTTAAACTCTTCTAACACACGTGGTATTCTACTTTTCAAACTCTCCGAACACACGTGATATTCTTCTTTCCAAACTCTACTAATACGACGGATATCTTCACTTTAAACTCTTCTAACACATGTGGTATTCTACTTTTCAAACTCTCCGAACACACGTTATATTCTTCTTTCCAAACTCTACTAATACGACGGATATCTTCACTTTAAACTCTCCTAACACATGTGGTATTCCACTCTTTAAACTCTCCTAACACATGTGGTATTCCACTCTTTAAACTGTTCTTACACATGGGATATTGTTCCTTTAAAATAACCCCACTCCTGCACATGCCATATTAACAATTAACAGGTGTGACATGAAACGTTATCATCTAAGTTTGAATCCCAAATATTGTTTTCAACGGACCTTTATTGTGTGAGGCATGCTAATACAATACGTATGTTGTGTGAGCATGTCATCATTTAAGGTTATACCCCTTGACTCGGAATCGTTTGATGTTAAAACATATACACTAAAGATCATATCGCGCAGTGGCTGAAATAGGTCTCAAGATAGTTGGGTTCAGAGAGTGGTGAAATAGGAAATTTAAAATATTTCAGTAGCTATTTGAAGTTTCGAAAAGTGTTATAAATCTAATCTTATTGGCTAATTGATGCCCTACACTTTTTCTTTTATGCATTTACTCGTAACTCAAGTATTAAACAAGTAATTCATAATTTCTTCTTTTCAGTCTCTAGTAAACCCAAAAGTCAACTAATTATACTAACTATTACTCATATTATAATTACTCAGAAAATGAGAATATATGGTGAGATGTGATCACCGTCAAGTCAACTACCGTTTGTATATGTGCTTTAGTTTAATCACACTTGCGTGACAGTATTCTATTGTCGCTTGTATCGTTACTTGGTATTTAATCATGTCCAACGTTAATAAACTCACTTGCCACTATGTATATCTTTTATAAGCTACAATTTCAATTTAAAAAATGCATTCTAGTAGGGGCGATATCATTTCTGGCTGAATACAAGAAGGGGAATATTAAGGGAACATATGTGTTCTCTATGAAATATTCTGAGAGGCTTATTATGCTGGGAGCCGACTAAACTGTTCATTACAACCTTGGTTACGGCTGTATTGGGTTTATCTTGCCTTACCATTTGCCCAGCTGGAGTGTGTCTGAGGGAGGGAGGAATCAGTACTAAGTGTGTAATGGGAGGACACAAGGTGCTCATCAGAGAGAAAGGATGCATTACCTAATTGCCTTCTACTACTTTCTTTAACTCTACTCCACTTATTCTATCTTATATAGACCACTCTCTCCTTCTCTCTCTTTATATATATTTATTTATTGAGAGAGAGAGAGAGAGAGAGAGAGAGAGAGGGGGGAGGGAGAGAGAGAGAGAGAGAGAGAGAGAGAGAGAGAGAGAGAGAGAGAGAGAGAGAGGGAGAGAGAGAGAGAGAGAGGAGAGGGATAGAGAGGAGGGAGAGGAGAGAGAGAGAGTGAGAGAGAAGAGAGAGAGAGAGAGAGAGAGAGGAGAAAAGAGAGAGAGAGAGAGGGGGGGAGAGAGAGAGAGAGAGAGAGAGAGAGAGAGAGAGAGAGTGAGAGAGAGAGAGAGAGAGAGAGAGAGAGAGAGAGAGAGAGAGAGAGAGAGAGAGAGAGAGAGAGAGAGAGAGAGAGAGAGAGAGAGAGAGAGAGAGAGAGAGAGAGAGGGGGGGAGAGAGAGAGAGAGAGAGAGAGAGAGAGAGAGAGAGAGAGAGAGAGAGAGATTATATTAATGCACAAAGCTCATCCTCGCTGCTTAGAAAGCATCAAGGAGGAGTTACCACAGACCTATTTAAAATCCCGGAAATCAAATTTCAAAAAAGAAATTGGAAAGTACCGCTTGTATAAGGGCAGCTTTAGGGTAAAGTGGTGGCAGAGAATGAGAGAGAGAGAGAGAGAGAGAGAGAGAGAGAGAGAGAGAGAGAGAGAGAGAGAGAGAGAGAGAGAGAGAGAGAGAGAGAGAGAGAGAGAGAGCGAGAGAGAGAGAGCGAGAGATTATCTTATTTTATTAATGCACAAAGCTCATCCTCGCTGCTTAGAAAGCACCAAGGAAGAGTTACCACAGACCTATTTAAAATCCCGGAAATCAAAATTCAAAAAAGAAATTGGAAAGTACCGCTTGTATAAGGGCAGCCTTAAGGTAAAGAGGGGGCAGAGAAGGATACAAAAAAAAAAGAGAGAGAGAGAGAGAGAGAGAGAGAGAGAGAGAGAGAGAGAGAGAGAGAGACCGAGACAGACAGAAAGACAGAATTATGCATTATCTAAATTGGTATCTATAGGTTGTTTTTTTTTGGAAATCCAAAGACCAAGTTTGTAATTGCCTAAATCGGAGCAGCAGGGAATAGGCTTTACAATGTGGGAAATAAAGAAAAAAAAATAATGTATATATATATATGTGTGTGTGTGTGTGTGTGTGTGTGTGTGTGTGTGTGTGTGTGTGTGTGTGGGTGTGTGTGTGTGTGTGTGTGTGTGTAATGTCTGATAACGCTCACAATTTCCGGTATCAAACTCGATATTTATCAAAAGCTGAAATCGAGCAGGAGGCATGGGGGTTTATAGGAGGGGTGGGGGATATCCAAAATTCTAAATTAATCCATTATTATACACGGGATCGAAATATAATACAGCATCAATTTATTTGAAAACTAATTTTTTTATAAATATTTCTTTATATGTCTTTTTCGATTTTTTTATATATCCATTTGTCTTGACTATTGACCGAAATATTTGCATATTTTAGTTTTTTGCCTTCAGCAAATCGCCACTCCTACTCATTTTACATAAAGAATAATCTGTTGCATTATGAAGCATATTACTTGAAGCCTGAAACTAGATATTGTTCTCATTGAACTTTTAAGTTTTGTGATAAATGCAAATAAGTGACATCCGTCGGAATTGTGCTTACTTAATGAAGCCGCGTGACGGACTTTTTATATGGAAACAGGGAGCATCTGGTCAGATGAGATCAAAAGGTTGCCCAGCACTTGGGAAATCTGCTTAGTTCACGCAGCCCCTGCGTGACGTCCGCTTTTGATTCTGCGAAATCCTGTGCTCGTGTTTTTTTCGCGCTAAATATTGTTGCGAAAATTAAATACATTAATAATCCTTCAGAGAGTCGCGTATTTGGGAAGTGCGAGATAGGTTAAAGAAGCCGACAGAGGGTCTAGCCCCTACTAGACCCGCCCAGTCCAGACGTCGAAGGACTCAGCTAATTCCCCTTTTATTTATGCCGACCTATATAAAGAACCGGCCAGCCGCAAGCGAGTCAGTTTTCTTCTCAAGTGCTCATATGTGCGTTCGGTGCTACAGTGCGACTTAGTGCAGTGCGGTAAAGTGTTTTTATAAGAAGAACAGTGTTGTGCCGTGACTCTGTAAGTAACAGTTTAGTGCCGTGTCCAAGACAGTGCAGTGCCGTCATTTGGTGTACTTCAGTGACCGTGAGTGAATTATCGTACAGTGTAATCTGAAGAACGGTGACGCTATCAGTGAATACTGTGAGTAGTAATTAAGAATAATTACCAAGTGTATTGTGCATTGAGAAATAAATTGTGCAGGGATAAAAACTGTGAAACGTGTGAGTATTTAATTTTGCAATCAAAAAGAACTCTTATTACAACGTTAATTACTGTTTTTTTTTTTTAATAAAAACGTAACAATATTGACACTACCTTCCAGTGAGATATATCTCACTGATAATTTCACCGCCATTACAGACTCCTGCCTCGTGCTTGTCCAAAGTTGTGCTGAGTAGTTCCCGGAAACAACTTTTCGACAGGCATGGAAATGCAGCAGTCGCAACGAATGCACAATGCAGCATTACTCCACGATCAGCCTGCAATGACAGCATCTGCTCATGGATCTGACAATATATACTGACAGAACCAACCCAATGTTGATATGGCAACTATTCCTTGTTTATTTGAGGGCAACCATTCTGCCTATGATGCCTTGATTTAATAGTACAAATTTTATTTGTTTAAACAAATACAAATGTATAATAATACTCTTCACTAGTTAATTATTAAATACATTTTATATTTTAAAAATATATTATCTATGCATATTGGTGTAAAGACCGTCTTCGTAAAAAAGTGACTTTCGAGTGGCTTAAACTAAGCAGATTTCCCACGTGAAGTTTTACAATAGAGAAATCTGCATACTGGTAACACAATACCACCGTGATTAAATACAAATGAGAAATCTTTCATTTAATTAAAATAAATTCCCAACTGAAACGGCTTCTGAATTGTAAGAATAATTTTTTATTTTAATAACTCAAATTTTAGTAGTCCAAGAACTAAAGAAGGGGAGGGGGCGGATGAACAGACGGTATTTGCATAAATCTCACAAAGTTATGAAGGTAAGGTAAGGTTAGAAGAAGCTTCCACCTGAGCCGTGCAATGACGGAAATGGCCGACCTAATCCGAACTATACCCGACCATAGGCTTCATAAAAATGCAAATATCTCGGTTAATATTCAAGATAGAGAATAAATGTATATAACAATATTTATAGTAAATGTAGTTTGCAATATGATTGGTTCAATACAATTATTCGATCCGATGCATAATAACGGAAATATTTTGAATTTTCGAAAATCCCCCTCTGAACCCCCCTCCCTCTGGTCCGATTTCAGCCATTAACGATCTTGATCTGTCTTTTTGCATAAAACGGTTAAATATCCAGTTTCGTCATATGTATATATATATATATATATATATATATATATATATGTATAATTTTGAACGGACCTTATTTTCGTCATCTCCTCGGCAGGATCGATGGACATTTGTTGAAAATTTTCAAAAATCGCGTCATGAGTACGACCTCAATAGCTGATTTCCCTTAAGGGAAAACTGCTAATATATTATCTATGCATATTGGTGTAAAGACCGTCTTCGCAAAGAAGTGACTTTCGAGTGGCTTAGTTTGAACTATCGGTGAGAAAAATTGTACGATTAATTGCAATAGCGTGACTAGCGTTTGGAAGAGAAATTTCAGGAATAAAGGTGACTGTAAAAGAACAAGACAAATGTAAAACATATGTGGGGTTTAATGACTCGTGTAAGCTGTTACTTTGTGACATATACTCCAATACGTCCTGTTGACCCCCCCCCTTCTTTAGTTCTTTGACTACTACAATTTGAGTTATTAAAATGTAATTTATTCTGATTCTTTATATATTACTGAACTAGATATAGTAAATAGTTTGCAATAAAGTTAATATGTTATATTCAGATGTATATCAGTAATTGTTTTTTTTTTCCTTCTTCCGAAAAATATGTCTATCTACCTGTTCAGCTCTGAGTGGTAGGCAGACCTGTTTGTTTACAATTCAGACACCGTTTCCGTTGGGAGCTTATTAAAATTAACTGAGAGATTTCTCATTACCGTTTCTATTTACGCACGGTGATATTAAGTGATACCAGTATGCATTTTTCTCTATTATAAAACTTCAAATGTGAAATAATACATATTTCTCTATCGTAAAACTTCACATGGGAAATCTGCTTAGTTTGAGCAGCTGATGTAATGTTGGCAATTAAAGAAATGTCAATTTACAACTTCAATAGCTCAAAATGAGCTGAAATTTCAAAGTATTGTTGCGAAAACTGCGTATATGAAAAATTAAACAGTTAATCACATATTTAAGAAGTAAGAAGTAGATCAAAGGAGCCGAAATATGGTCCAGATCGTTCTCGACAATGCCCGACGTGTCTTGATAATCTACCTTTGAAGTTTACCGCCCGGCTATAAAAGCTGCTCAGCACGTCCCGAGAGTTAGTTTGTTCTCACCTGTCTTCCAGTGATCATCAGTGCGTTTAGTGCAGCTTTAGTGAATAGTGCGTTTTAATTGCAGTCCGGTAAAGTGTTTTATGTGAAGACCTGTGTTGTACCGTTTTCGTGTCACGAAGTCTAGTGCCTTGTAAAAGTAAAGCGACAGTGCAGTGCCGTTATCATTGTGAATATCAGTGCAGTGCCGTGTTTTTGTGAACTTCAGTCATCGCGAGTGAGTTATAGGACTGTGCAATAAGAACAACAGTGAAGCTCATTGCATACTCTGAGTAGTATTTAAGTATAATTAACCAAGTGTATAGTGCAGTGTTAAATAAATTGTGCAGTGATAAAAACTTCGAAGCTTGTGCGAGTTTAATTTTGCTGTCCAAAAGAACTCTAATAAACAAAGTTTATTACTGATTTTGTAATAAACGTAACAATATTCTAATTTCTATAATAAGGATAATATTAAAGGGCAGACTGGCTATCAGATAGCTGGGGTGAGAGGGAGAGGGTGTGAGCTATCTATATATCTCAAGGTCTACTCGAGTGCAAGACAAAGGTTTCGTGCTTCAGCGACCTCTTCATTGCACCCAAGATAGATCATAGTCTTGAAATATTCAAATACAGGACATTTATGAAGACAGTCGTAAGTACGTTCAGGTATTTAATCTGTGTGAATCCACTGTTTAATATCATATATTGCGCAAGGGAAATTTTTTATTGACTGATTTGAATTTTGTTGAACAACACACTCACAAATAAACATAAATACAGTAGATATATAAGCAGAAATTCTATTATTTTACAGAAGATCAGACTTGTCTACCAAAAACCAACTAACAATATACTAGGTTATACTCAAACCAATACGGACATACGCAATACAAGTGTGAGGTATCGCAAAACCTTCGAACATCAGACGCATCCAGACTTTCCAATCCAAAGTCCTGTGCAGCATAGTAGATGCTCCACATTATATTACCAACCACACCCTCCATAAAGATATAAAGGACTCCATTCCCCTAAGATTCAGAAAATTCCACAGGAGGCTATCCAATCATCCTAATCCAGAAGTCCTAGCCCTTTCCAGTACCACTCATCCATATTCCCCTCGACAAGAGACATTGGCCCAGAGATCTCCTATAGCAGTGTAAAGTGAAGTGATAGTAGTGCCTATTTCCTTATCAAGTGTCATTCCTCCTTAGCTCTTGACTTCCTTGCCAGGCAGGGAGAGGCTGGTCCTTTTATTGTGGTGAAGGGGTGTAGCTTCTGTCGAGAGTGATGGACGACTATTGTATTCTACATATCACATTACCAAATGCATTTAAATGCAGGATGTAATAGTCTTAATAAAATAATAAAAAATTATTTCTCATGACTTTTTGAGCCACTATATATCAAAATAATACTTTGTTCTATTTAGTCGCATTCTGGCATTTATGTAATACCTGACCCGTTTCAAGTGTTCATACGTCTTCTCAAGGGGTTATTACTTCACAAATTAAAAAAGAAATTGTTTATTAACCCTCGGTCGGGAAGAAGAATCACATCAAGAATATTCCGTCTTCGGGCGCGTGTATCTCAGGGATCATCCTCAACCGTTTTTACGGAAATACACTTTTCTAATATATATTTTGCACTAAAATGTTCAGTGTGTGATTCGAAACCATAACAGAGGAAGTATTTGTTTGAAATAAGTAAATAAGTTTCAAAAATGATAAGTATGATAATAAAAAAAATCGTGGTAGATAAAATAATCAAGTTGGTTATAGATTCATTATTATTAAAATCGTGGACGAGGATTTTTAAAGCATAATTAAAAAATACAAATATCAAAAGAAATTGTTAAAATGCACACGACTTAATTATACATAATTCATTTCAGTTTGTGAACAATATAAACAAAATATCTAAATATAGCTTCATTCAAAAATTAGTAGCACGAAATCGCTTTTAGATAACACTTATTAAAAATCATCTAAATTTTAATTCACCAATCCTTTTAAAAATAGCAGTTTAATTATTAATTCTTTTGCAGAGCTGCATTACAATTAGGACAAAGGATGGAACTATGTTATAAACGTTTTGGTTTTGCAAATCTCACAAGAGTAATTAATAAACCAACATTTCTTTTCATTTTGCTTGGTTCACATCATTTTCTTTTGTTTGATATTGTGGAGGGAGGTTTTTTATGCTGTTCTGTACTTGAGTTCAATGTATGGTCCAATGAGTCTCTGCACTGTTCAAGTTTCGTCCATAGTTCGGTTGGTAAACGTCTACTGTAGTCACTGCGTCGTACAATATTTTCTTGTATAAGTTCATTTGGAAGCTCATGACCAGGAGAGGAAACTGCCTCGCTAGCCTACAGGAAAGGGAGCCCGCTTGATCTGAGCGGCCATTACTTGAGGGCAGTTGGTTTCCCTCGCCGGAGTGGACGGGTAGTTGGCTCCGCAAAAGAAAGAATAGTATTCACCGCCCGCAACTCTAGTGTCAGAAAAGGATCGCCGCATCGAAAGAAAGGTCTCCGCAACCAGTATTCACCAGCTAGAAGACAGAATCTCATTGGGAACACAAAATAACACAGGAAGAAGACTCCACTTCAAGGAAAGTATATGTTCGTATTATAATGCTAGCATTATCTACGCAAACTATTAAAAGAGTACTCATAATATAGGACCGATCGATCATTATATTGTATATATATTATTGGCTTGCCGCTAAAGTATTTTATAAAGTTAAATTTCCTTTGTTTCTTTTTCAACCTCTATATCAATAAATGTTAATGTTTGGTTCAATTAGACATAAGGTTAATTTCTAAATCAGCATTCTTTAGGATTTAAGTTGTATAAAATTAGCTGCCTACTATAAGGTTTATTACATGTTGCTTATTTAATATATACTTGATTCTTTGGAGAACTCAAATAGTGACTTGTATTATTCACCCTCATCTTTCCATAAAATAGTAAATATTTCAGTCTAATTCTCTCTTATTCTTTCCTTTAAAAAGCTTCCCGCCTTTACATTTTGGTGCCGAAATCAGGGACTAATGGCTTCCCCGCCTCGACATTTTGGTGCCGACATTTTTTATTATTATTATTGCCGCAAAAGCTAACCGCACGCCCTAACACAGGATATTTAGACCAATCCTTCATACACAGTTCTAACCTCAGACTTTGGAATCTACAAGTTCTATATAGTAAAAAAAATCAAATTGGAATTAATACAAGACTTTTTAACCCTAGAACGGTAGTGAACGTAAAAATTACGTATGATCTGGTTTGAACTGTTATCAAAGGGCCGTTAACGACCCCACCATCCCCACCCCTCAGCTATGAGCCCTCCAGATAGTTCGGACTTGACCTCTGCCAAATGCAGCTAAGTGATCCTTCACACTCATCCAATACTATTTTTTGAAATAAAAACGACACGTAATATTTACGTATCAATACCATTAACCGCAACTTTTTGGCACGTAAAATTTACGTATCGCTACTAATAACCGGTTTTTATGCCATAACTTAGTTAATGTTATTCTCAATTTATTATCTTCCAATTTATTTTTTATATTATAATTTATTTTCCCTTAATGTTTTTAACTTTTATTTTTGAATATAAGAAAAACAAAGATGTATAAAAAGAATATATATAATCTGTTTATAGTTTCGGAAAAATGGAGAAAAAATATTCATTGGATGAAGAAATCAGAAATTTGTTGAAAGAATTCTCCGATGACTCAGATGGCGAAAATGACAATTATGAAATAGATGGTTATGGATAGGAGAGCGATGATGATCCGGAGTATTCTCCAAGTGATGAGGAGGTTGAGCCTTCGGAAATGATTGCAACACAGAGTGGGCTAGATAGCGATGAGAGTGAGAACATTTTAGAAGACATCAAAGCAATCGAAGAAAGAGAACAAACACAAAGGAAAAAAAAACCTAAAACCTCTCAACCACTCAATATTGACAGATCAGTCACAATAAATGTAGGAGGTGGGGTTGTGCTTGGTAAGAATGGATATGAATGGAGCACACAACCTCCGGAACGTGTTTCGAACAAAGCGCCTGAAAGGAATGCCGTGCACATTATTAGATATTAACGTAGATATAAGTTAAAGATAAGTGTATGTTTTAATAAAATAAAAAAATAGTCACAAACATTAACAAATATTGAATAATTTCACCAATTACCAGTTGCTTACGTAAAATTTACGTATCAGTATCATTAAGCGGGAAATAATATCACTACCATTCTAGGGTTAAATTTACTTTAATGTGAAACATGTAATTTTTTTATTCAATTAAAAACAGGATTGTTATGGTGTTTTCCTCAAATAAAATAGATTCTTTTAAAAATCAAAGTGCACTATATTAAAAGTAAACCGACAGTGTGGTCTACAATTGGATAGGATTTCAGTAAACAAAAAAGAAAAAGTAAATTCCATTCAAATGGCAAATTTAAAACTATTAAATTCACCTCTTGGGTTAAAAGGAAAATAATTCCATTACTATTGTTTTTCACGATATCGAGAGCAGTTCAATTATACGATTTTCCAATCGGCTTTTTCCAATAAACTATCCTGATTGCATTTAGAGCCAGCCGACCGCAAGTTGCCCGTGCTTTCCATACGCAACTATTCCAAACACATCCCACAACTGTCATATATAAATGAATCACAAATGGAACTGCTTCAAATGGTTTAATATTCACAGATTCCGCTTATAGGATATTGATACGAGGTAACTGGAATGAGGCAATTTATTTGAATTTTAGCAGAATTCTCTCAGAAGAAATCAGCTACTGAGGTCCTACTCATGACGCTATTTTAGATAGATAGATAGATAGATAGAGAGAGAGAGAGAGAGAGAGAGGGAGGAGAGAGAGAGAGAGAAAGGGAGGTAGGAGAGAGAGAGAGAGAGAGAGAGAGAGAGAGAGAGAGAGAGAGAGAGAGAGAGAGAGAGAGAGAGAGAGAGAGAGAGAGGAGAGAGAGAGAGAGAGATGAGATAGATAGATAGAGAGAGAGTGAGAGAGAGAGATAGAGAGAGACAGATAGATAGAGAGAGAGAGAGAGAGAGAGAGAGAGAGAGGGAGAGGGAGGGGGAGAGAGAGAGAGAGGGGGGAGAGGGAGAGGGGGAGAGAGGGAGAGGGAGGGGGAGAGAGAGAGAGAGAGAGAGAGAGAGAGAGAGAGAGAGAGAGAGAGAGAGAGAGAGAGAGAGAGAGAGAGAGAGAGAGAGAGAGAGAGAGGTGTGATTTTACGTGAAAATTTAGTACTCGTGTAGCCCGATCCTGAGCCTGGTAAGAACAACTTCCTCCCGTCTACTACTCCTATGGCATAGATTAATTAAAAATTTTCTAGTGATGGAAATATAAATTGATGACGTCATGACACGTAGCATTTCCAAGTACCTGGATTTGGTAAAAGCTTCAAGAAGACAATTTTTTTTTGTTTGCATTGGATTCATAATTTAAATGCTTATTCTTAATATGACATGAGTAGGAGATTATTAATCAAGGTAGTGTAAAAAATGAAAATACGGATAGTTATTGGACATTAAATTTGTAATTAATAGATTTTATAATAAGTTCGTAGCGTTTTTACTGTTGATTTCAATCAAAATTTAAGATTTTTGTAAATTTTTTAATCAAACATATATGACCAATTTTGATCTATTACTTGTTCCCATCTTTCAGGTAATCTTCTTAATTACATCCTCCCCGAACTTTTCTGATTTTTACGGACAATAGATACTCAATTCACAATAGAAGAGAAGAAATTGTACTAACACGCCTACGCACAGGACACACTAGACTAACACATTCATATCTACTGAGCAGACAAGATGAACCTATATGTCTGAACTGCAACAGAACGCTGACTGTAAAACACATACTAACTGACTGCACACAAGTGAAAACGTAAAAGCTGTTGTTACGATTATGAAACTTGTATATAGCAATCACTGTACGTGGAATATAAGTTTTGCCTCCACCCCCAGTTTAACAATTTCTTTTAGTTTTGCTTTTAATATTTTTTTTTTTTAGTTTATTTGTTTTATTTTTACTTTTTTTCCCTCATGTTGTAAATATACTACAATTTATATTTAGTTTAGTCTATTTATTTAGTACATTTGCAAAATTTAGCTGTGTAAAAGTTTTAAAAATGTATTTAAACTTGTAAAATTATATTCTAATATGCTAAATGTTGAATCGCCATTGTAGCGGAATGGTTCTATTTATTTTGTGCTTTTGTAACATTTAGCTTTGTAAAAATTTTAGTATTTATTTAATTTTGTAAGACTAGACTCAAACATGTTAAAAGATGAATCGCCATTGTAGCGGCATCTTAAATTAGAAAAAAATGATTTTTACGGAAAGCCTTCTCAATGGAAATCATTTTATATATATATATATATATATATATATATATATATATATATATATGTATATATATATATGAAATCACATAGAGCGTGTATAATTTTCATCATCGGATCGATGGATATTTGACGAATTTTTCCTAAAGTCGTTTCATGAGTAGAACCTCAAAAGCTGATGTTGGTAAAACTGCTAAAATAAAGAGGACTGATTTTAATACACATGATATCATGATTTTTTCCATATTCCTCCCTTCGTTAAAATCATATCCAATTAAAGCTGGACATAAAATGTTAAGTATTGCAATTGCTAAAGGAAAAATCTCAAGGATTTACTGAAGTCTTGCACTGTCTGTTAATATTAAAGAAATTTCTAGAGAGGAAGCAATATGGCGTATTAATTTATCAAAAATATTAATTGTGTAATTACACTGAAGTCTTGGGGGCAGATATTAAATGTTATGGATTAATAACGTCCCTTTATTAAAATTATTTTTTCTTCTTGGCATTTCGTGACTCCAACTGTCATCTCTTCAGTGGCCTATATTTCTAAAAGTCTGTCAAGCGGAGACTGCGTAAACTAAGCAGATTTCCCACGTATGGAACGTATCAGCATATAAGTCAAAAAGTAAAAATTCAATGAGAATAATATTTAGCATTCATACTTCAAATAATGTACTTCATAATATAACAGTTCATTGTTAATATGACATGAGTAAGAGTGGGGTTTACTGATGGCCCAAAACTATGAAAAGCAAATATCTGGGTTAATAATCAAGATTTTGAAAATAACCGCAATAAAAACATTTATAGATTACATTTGCAATAACATTGGTTCTATACAATGTTTCAATCTGATGCATAATTACGGAGATATTAAGAATTTTCGAAATTCATCCTCTCTAAGCCCCCTCCCTCTCTAAACTTGTCGGATTTCAGCCATTGATGAAATACATCTTCCTTTTTACGTGAAACGATTAAATATAGTGTTTGGTAAGGATTAAACCAAAATTGCGACCGCTATAGCTGTAAGAAAAAAATATATAGGCAGAAAGATAGATATATATGTGTGTATATATAACATATATATATATATATATATATATATATATATATATATATATATATATATATATATATATATATATATATATAAATTTTGAACGTGTCTCATTTTCGTCATTTCCTAGGTAGGATCAATGGACATTTGAAGAAATATTTCGAATATCGTGTCATGAGTACAACCTCAATAGCTGATTTCATTTAAGGGAATTCGGCTAAAACAGTAAACAAAAAGTTAAAGCTAGAATCAACTTATAAAAAATATTTTTATAATCGTTGAATAATGGTAACATTACTAAACTGAAATGAGTGAAAAAAGTGAATTGCCTTCTTAATTAGTAATAAGTATAAATTAAAAAATAATTTGAAGTTGGAAATTAAATGCTTTTAAATGTTTCTTAACATTGTAAGAATTTATTTTAATAAAATAAATTGAAATGTGAATGAATTATTAGTGGAAATAATCAATATATTTTAAAATTTAAATATAATAATAATTACCTTCCTTGTTTATAGCCTGCACTTGTTTATAACTGCACTACTTCACAATCATCACTAGTTGTTTTATAACTATGCTTATAACCTTTCACAACCATGCTTATAACCTACCAACAACATACCATAATCTTCACAACATCCTAATTTTGTTCATATTCTGGTTAGATCTGATCATGTATTACACGATTACAGAAAAAATTTAATATTACACTCGTGACGAAAGTAGAATTTACAACTCTCGTGAAATTACCACACTCGCTTCGCTCGTGTGGGTAAACGTTTCACTCAAGTTGTAAAATGATCTACTTTCGTCACTTGTATAATAAATACCTATTATGGAATCAATCTTATTTCAAATGTAATTATTGTTATACAAATGTTGTTATAATATACAAATTTATTTATACGCTATCATTAATATTAACCGAGATATTTGGACTTCTTAGTTTCTTGTCTTCACTAATGCCCAACTTCTACCTATATTATTTTAACAATAAGCTGTTATATAATGAACCACTTTATTAAAAGGTTAATATATGTACATGATATTGAACGGATCTCATTTGCTAGGTAGGATCGATGAACATTTGTGGAAATTTTTCGGAAATTGCGTCATGCGTACAATCTGAATAGCTGATTTCCTTTTATGGATGTCTGGTAATATTTAAAAATGAAATTTATAGTATGCATTTTGTTATAAAACTGCCATTTCATCCCCCATTTCTCTCCTAAGGGCACTAAAATTTCCCCGAATATGGTCTCTGATAATACTATCGGCAAAGATAACCGAATCAGGCGGGAAGTAATTTCGTTACACATTTTAACGGCTTCATCGTGATACTTTTACGGCATTTTCGCAGGATGAAATACGGACTATAAAGCTCGGGCGAAGAGCATTGCCCCTGCGCTGATACTCCCCTTCAGAGGGTGCACACCCCAGGGCGTAAATAACACTATCTCCTGCTGCCGTCTTGGGGCTTAGAGCGAAATAAGGTGGGCTGTTTTATACCGACGAGTGTCCTAGCCCTGATAGAGCTCCGCTCTAACTAGCGAGTCGAACCTACAACATTCGCCGCATACAAATGCCCCAGCTCCTTCTTATCAATGCCTTTCTCCGCTCCTGTCTTCCCTAGACATTTATATATAGAGAGAGGTTTATCTGATCCTATAGCCTCCAGACCAATTTCCTCGAGAGAGAGGGAGTCCTTTTATCTAAGGAGGATGACGGAAGAAACATGGAAAATACTCCAGCAGATCCTGGAGAGGACCTTCTGTTTATCAGCGACGAAAATTCGCCCTCTCGAGAGAAGAAGAAAATGTTTTCCCAAGAATATTGAGTGAGCAAGCGAACTTACATCTCAGAGAGGAAACGGAATGCTCCTGGATTTCGTTCTCATTTAAAGAAAGCTGAACCTAATCTATAGAATACAGAAACCAAATATTTTCTTTTCAAGAAAGAACAGATCTAATTGAAATTTCTTAGAAAATGTCCAAATTACTCTATTTTATGTGTGGGATAGTTTAGTTTGAAGAGTAATAGAAGAAAAGAACAACACTTTATTTAAGAATTAAGTGTGGCTGCTGACCGATGGTGAGTTGCTGACTACATAGCTAAATCATCAATCACAAGACATTAAAAAAAATAATAAAAAAAGTAAATATTAATGAAATAAAAATGGAGTTAAAATAAATGTAATAAATTAATCCAACACAATATAAAGAAAAAAGAAAACAAAAAAAATAAAATAAATGATAAAAAAACAATGTCTAAAAACAAATAAGTATACATATATTAAAACATCAATAATAATTTAAAACTATATATAAATATGTTGGTTGATTATTGCTATGTTAGCAGATTTCCCTTAAGGGAAATCAGCTATTGAGGTCGTACTCATGACGAAAAATTTCCTCAAATGTCCATCGATCCTACCCAGGAGATGACGAAAATGAGGTCCGTTCAAAATTATATGCGTATATATATATATATATATATATATATATATATATATGTCTGTTAACGCTCTAGCGGTCGCAATTTTTGTTTGATCGTTACCAAACTGCATATATAAGCGGTTTACGTACACCGAAAGATCAAGAGGGGGATTTTTGAAAATTCGAAATATCTCCATTATTATGCGTCGGATCGAAAGATTGTTATAGAGTCAATCTTATTGCAAATTAAATTTACTATAAATATTGTTTTATACATTTATTCTGTATCTTGAATATTAACCGAGATATTTGCATTTGTATGCATGTGTGTGGTCGGCAGGAGTCGGCTATGTTCGGGACTCTCCGCCGTGAGTTAGAGCCGTTTCGGTAACTATTCGTCCCTCGTGAATAGGTTTAGAGATTCTTGACTCCTACTGTTGTTATTAGGCGGATTTCTCTATTGTAAAACTTCACGTGGGAAATCTGCTAGTTTACGCAGCCCCTGCGTGACGGACTTTTTTTATATTTGGATATATATTATCCACGATAATGGATTGAGTTAGGGGCAGCCAGTCTTCATCTTCAATCCCAACTTTCTTCAAAAACACTGCATTTTTTCGGGATTGTTCCCCTGGAAACGAACCATAGGTCCTCAGCCTCAATGTGACAATAGTCATTTTTCTGCTAGTTTACGCAGCCCCTGCGTGACGGACTTTTTTTTATATCCCCCCCACCCCCCCCCCCCCCCACCCCCCCCCCCCCCCACCCCCCCCCCCCCCCACCCCCCCCCCCCCCCACCCCCCCCCCCCCCCACCCCCCCCCCCCCCCACCCCCCCCCCCCCCCACCCCCCCCCCCCCCCACCCCCCCCCCCCCCCACCCCCCCCCCCCCCCACCCCCCCCCCCCCCCACCCCCCCCCCCCCCCACCCCCCCCCCCCCCCACCCCCCCCCCCCCCCACCCCCCCCCCCCCCCACCCCCCCCCCCCCCCACCCCCCCCCCCCCCCACCCCCCCCCCCCCCCACCCCCCCCCCCCCCCACCCCCCCCCCCCCCCACCCCCCCCCCCCCCCACCCCCCCCCCCCCCCACCCCCCCCCCCCCCCACCCCCCCCCCCCCCCACCCCCCCCCCCCCCCACCCCCCCCCCCCCCCACCCCCCCCCCCCCCCACCCCCCCCCCCCCCCACCCCCCCCCCCCCCCACCCCCCCCCCCCCCCACCCCCCCCCCCAGGTAGTTCATATTGAACAGAAGTGTTGAGCAAATTTCTCTAAATAACAAAATAAACAACTTTTGTTATGTGCACATTTGCCGAAACCCCAATAGGAAATCACTATTATTAATTTCAGGCCTCCCTTATAACCCCCACTCCTGCCCGTCCCTAGAAATGTTAGTATGGCTTATTATAATGACGACGTTAGTGCTAATACACACACTGAGTTTTATTTAGTTCGGTTGAGTCTTTTTTGGCAAATAATATTGTTGACTCCCGCTATAATTTTTAGCGTATAACGCATTTAAACTTCATTATTTGCCGAAAAACCAATAGGAAACGAAATATCGCAATATTTTATTTCTGGCCTCCCTTATAATCCCCACTCTTGTTCGTCTCTGAGAATATTAATTTAGCCTAAAGTCTAAGTTGGGCTAGTAGTAATATACATACCAAGTTTCATAAAATTCGGTTCAGCCGTTTATGCGTGAAAAGGTAACAAACAAACAAACAGACACCAAATAAACAAAATGCAGTTATGGTGTCTATGACATGTGAAACGAAAAGTTATCGTGAAATTTCGCGAAAAAAATCAATGTACAGACAGAGGTTACAATGTTTTATATATTTATTATATATATATAAAATTGTAGACCTCTGTCTGTACATTTGATGTTTTTTTCGCGAAATTTTCCACGATTAACTTTTCGTATTCACATGTCTCATAGACACCATTAACTGCAAAAATTTTTTTGTGTTTCTTTCGTGTCTATGTCTTTGCTTTGTTTTATTTGTTTGTTTGTTTATTTGTTTGTTTGTTTGTTTTGTTACCTTTTCAACACGCATAAACGGACTGAACCGAATTTTATGAAACTTGTGTATATATATTACTACTAACACAACTTAGACTTTAGGCTATGATTTAAAATTTCTTATTCTCTGAGACAAACAGGAGTGGGGGTTATAATGAGAAGCCTGAAATTTAAACATATGCGATATTTCGTTTTCCTATTGGTTTTTCAGTAACTATGCACATAACAAAAGTTGTTTATTTTGTTATTTAGAGTAACTTTTGTTATATCACACTTTTATTTTCACCCCACCCCCCCCCCCCCACCCCCCCCCCCCCCCCCCCACCGATATTACTTACCGAAGTTAAAAATGTGTTATATCGCTAAAAATATTATAGGCGGAAGGTGAAACAATATTATTTGCCACAAAAAGACTCATACGAGAACTAAATAAAAAACTCGGTATGTCTATTAACAGTTAAACCTTCATTATTAATAAGCATACCAACATTTCTATGGACGGGCAGGAGTGGGGGTTATAAGGCAAGCCTGAAATTAAAAAATAGCGATATTTTCGTTTCCTATTGGGTTTTCCGCAAATATAAAACTAACAAAAGATTTTTTTTTTTTTTGTTGTATTTTGTTATTTGGAGATGACTTTTAGGTTATATACCCTTTTGTCGTATACCTAAGTTATAAATGTAGTTACATAAACGATTAAAACTTTTAGCTGGCACTAACGGGTGGAACCGAACTTAACATAAACTCGGTAAGTGTCAATTAGCATTACTTCCCCATGATTATAAGTTCTCATATTAAAATTTTTAGGTTTCAGAACGGGAGGGGGGTTAAAAGGGAGGCCTGAAATAAAAATTTCAATCCATATTTACATGTATATAGAGCACGGGAAATATAAAATATATCGGAAGACTGTGAAGTCCTTAAATTAATCGAACAAATAATTCTATTATTAAGCAAATCCAACGGCAAACGACGGTGTATCAATTCCTAAACACTGGGACGGGGGTGGGGCAAATGTCAAAATATTGTGCAATGTAAAGCCTTGCTACAAAAATACCTAACCATCAACCATTCAGACACAATGAATTCCCGGGCGAAGCCGGTGTATCGTGAGTCTAGTATATATATATATATATATATATATATATTATATCTCTATATTCAATATATAATATAAAATTGTAACCTTCTGTCTGTACATTGATTTTTTTCGCGAAAAATTTCCACAGATAACTTTTACGTTTCACATGTTCATAGACACCATTAATTGCATTTTTGTCTTCATTTGGTGTCTGTTTGGTTTGTTTGTTTGTTTATTTGTTTGTTTGTTTATTTGGTTTGTTTGTTTGTTTGTTACACATTTCACGCATAAACGGCTGAACCGAATTGTATGAAACTTGGTATGTATATTACTACTAGCCCAACTTAGACTTTTAGGCTTATATTATTATTCTCTAAGACAAACAGGAGTGGGGGTTATTAAGGGAGGCCTGAAATTAAAAATAGCGATATTTCGTTTTCCTATTGCTTTTTCAGCAAATATGCCACATAACAAAAACGTTGTTTATTTTGATAATTTTAGAGTAACTTTTGTTATATGCATTTTTGCCGTATACGGAAAAGTATAAATGCGTTATACGCTAAAAAACCTATAGCGGGAGTCCACAATTTTTATTTGGCACAAAGGACTCAACCGAAACTAAACCAAAACTCGGGGGGGCCCCCTCTATGTGAATCTAGTACTAACGCCTTCCTTATAATTAAGCCATACTAAACATTTTCTAGGGACGGGCAGGCAGTGGGGGTTTTATATAGGGAGGCCTGAAATTAAAAATAGCGATATTTCGTTTCTATTGCTTTTTCAGCAAATATGCCACATAACAAAAAGGTTGTTTTTATTTTGTTATTTAGAGTAACTTTTGTTAATATGCACTTTTGCCGTATACGGAAGTATAAAGGCGTTATACGCAAAAAAATTATAAGCAGGAGATCGAATAATATTTATTTGGCCCAAAACACTCAAGCCTAACTAAATTAAAACACTTCAGTATGTGTATTAGCACCTAAACGCCTTCTTTATAATAAGCCATACTAACATTTTAGGGACGGGCAGGAGTGGGGGTGATTAAGGGAGGCCGGAAATTAATAATAGTGATTTTCCTATTTGGGGGTTTCGGCAAATTTGCACATAACAAAAGTTGTTTTATTTTGTTATTTAGAATTTTGCTTCAACAATTCTTTTCAATATGAACTACCAAAGTTACCTCACCTGGAAAAAATTAATTCATAATTATAATATTATTATTATAATTATTTTGTCCTTAATAATTTATATCTATGCATAATGACACAGGAAACGGGAAAATTATGGACAATATGGAAGGAACAGTGAAGTCTGACATAAGAAATTAATTTTATTATTAACATAATTCACGGAAAACGTCGGGGTATTAATACCCTAAACACTAGGACGGGTAAATGTCAAAATCATTGTTGCAAAGTACAGCCTTGCCAAAAAAAATACCCATCACCATTCAGCCTCTAATGAATTCCCGGGCGATGCCGGGTATATGAGCTAGTATATCTATATTTATATATATATATATATATATATATATATATATATCTATTTATATATAAAAAATTGTAACCTCTGTCTGTACATTGATTTTTTTCGCGAATATTTCACGATAACTTTTCGGTTTACTTGTCATAGAACACCATAACTGCATTTTGTTTCTTTGGGGTCTGTTTGTTTGTTGTTTGTTTATTTGTTTGTTTGTTTATTTGTTTGTTTGTTCGGTTTGTTACCTTTTCACGCATTAAAAGGCTGAACCGAATTTTATGAAAATTTGGTTTGTATTCATTACTACTAACCCCAACTTAGACTTTAGGGCTATATAAATATCCTCTGGTGACGAACAGGAGTGGGGGTTATAGGGAAAGCCTGAAATTTAAAAATAGCAATATTTCGTTTTCCTATTGGTTTTTACGGCAATTATGGCACATAACAAATGTTGTTTTATTTTCGTTATTTTTGAGTAACTTTTTGTTATATACTTTTTTTTGTATACCGAATTATAAACGTGATATACGCTAAAACCTATAGCGGTAGGTGAAACAATTTTATTTGGGACAGCCGACCAACCGAATTAATTAAGACTCGGTATGTGAATTAGCACTAAACGCTTATCATTATAATAAGCCATTACCAATATTTCTAAGGACGGGTGGGAGTGGGGGGTCGTAGGGGAGGCTATGAATTTAAAATTAGCGGCATTTCGTTTTCTATTCGTTTTTCGGGCAAATATGTACATAACAATAGTTGTTTATTTTGTTATTTAGATGTTGTTATTGTAATATTCATTTTTGTTCTTTTAACAATGTATAAACGAGATATACACTATAAACTAAAGCGGGAGTCAACTATTTTATTGACGATTAACGGTTGGAAACCGAACTTAACAAAACTCGGTATGTCAATTAGCATTAATTCTTCATTGATTTATAAGCTATATTAAAATTTTTAGGTTAGTAACGGGTGAGGTTGGGAGTTATAAGCGGAGGCCTGATAGTAAAAATTCACGATATTTCTTGTTCTATTTGTTTTTCGGCATAGGTGCACATAACAAAATGTTGTTTACTTTGTTATTTAGAGCAACTTTTGTTTCTTTTCACTTATGTCGTAAATTGAAGTAAATACGGAGATATAAGCTAAATCATTAGCGTGAGTCGACGATTTTTATTTAGTACTTATTTAAGTGTTTTTAATATAAATATTATGACAAATGATGTTCATGTTTTAGCCTTATCTATTTCGATTATTTAGTACTAAGTATGATTCGGATTTGTGAGATTATTAATCCCCCTCCCCCTTCGCCTCATTTATTTATTTTCCCTAGAAAATAACTTTGTTATTTATTTCCAATAGAAATTTAAACTATAAGAGCATTTCCATTATGTAATTTGTTTAATGTATTAGTTTAAAAAAAACTCGTTGCTGATATTTTCTCAAGGAGTGATAGGGGAAGTAGTAGGGAATCAAACTCTTTGATTTTGGTTATATACTATCTTATTTCCGATATCTTCATGTTATTGAAACAAATATGTACTATCATAACAATTAAACGTTAATGTCATTATGACAAAAGACAAAATGCTCTTAAACTCGATATGATTGTTTAAAGTATTACTTAGGTTGCAGGGACGGCTACGATCTCTTCCCCTCGACTAGGTTTTTGAATATAATTGAAATTATTTTTAGGGTAACACTATTATTTTATTCCATAAGGTAGATAAATTATTACAATAATATTTTGAATTAATAATTTAAGGAGAAGAGTGTTGATAGCTCTAATGCGAGAGCGGAAATAGACGGAGGCTAATAGAGTTAATTGAGTTTACTAATTTCCTTTGAAATGCTGGGCATTACGGGAAGTGATTACCACTAAGATCTACTATTATGAATATAACCTTACGTGCTAATCTATGCTTAAACTATATGTGCTCGGATTGGTTTTTGACAGGAAATAAGTTTCATTATAGACGATATTTAATTGTAATAAATACTATCCATGATTATGGTTTGAAGAATTCAAAACGGTGAGTTAAAAAGTGGACCGGGATAGATTAGGAACACATTTTTATTTATTCTTCAAATATGAAATTTCTCATTTATAATTAGCCTGCCTGACCCTCACAGCAAAACATTGCGCGCCAACGGGAGGTGTAGTTGTAAACATTGAAGCCTTGCCCAAAAAAATACTATCATCATTCAGCCTTAAATGATTTCCCGAGCGAAGCCGGGTATCTTAGCTAGTATATATATATATATATATATACCGTTGATAACGATAATTTCCACCTATCCTCCGTTGTTTTTGTATATGACAAAAATATCGAACCACCCTCCATTCTAAAATGTCCTCCTATCCTCCGTCATTTTAAGTGACGAAAATATTTACCTATTCTTCCTTGTAGTTAAAGATAATGTCCTCTATCTTCAGTTATTGTTGTATATGACAAAATGTTCACGAAACTTCCATTTTTGTATATTTTTTAATATATTTTGCTTGTAATAAATTTTCCACTTTGCTATTGATGAAGAGTATTTAATTTAATTACTAAATTATTTAAATTAAAAATATGAAATAGTTATAAATAAGTGCATAAAATTGAGAAACTTCTTGTTGTCTGTTACTGGGATGAAAGGCTACTAGATTAGTGGTAGAGTGTACTTTCTGCACTTGGAAACCTACATAAGTTATTTATATACAGGTAAAATATAAATACATAGTACATAAATAAAATTTTATTGTAAACTATAACAAAGTAATTTGACTTAAAAATATTCTGATTGATTCATTTATGTAGGCATTACTGCCCTGTTCGGTGGATTGTCCTTGATTACTCGCTTGGGAAATCTCTTGTAATATTTTAGCGAAGACACAACGGAAAATGCAATTACACCTAAAAAAAGAAAAGAAATTGAAATACTTAGTTATGTATATAAGAGTACGTAGATATTCTTAGTTATTAATACCTTTATTTGGTTTAATTCACAGGATTTACGCTTAAGTAGTTATATATGTAGACATAATGAGATTTAAAACAAAAATCCTTCACGCAGGGGCTGCGTAAACCAAGCAGATTTCCCACGTGAAGATATACAATAAAGAAATCTCCATACGAGAACCAAACCGTTACGGAAACGGCCGAACTAACTTTAGGCGGGAAACTCATTCGTCCGTTAGCCGCCCACATTTAATAAAAAGTCCGTCCCGCAGGGGCTGCGTAAACTAAGCAGATTTCCCTCGTGAAGTTTAGTAATAGATAAATATACATACTGGTAACACAACAACACCGTGAATAAATACAAATGGAAATAAGAAATGTTTCATCCAATTTCAATAACCTGCCGACAGGAAGCGTCAGGTTAGAAATGTAAACAAACGGGTCGGCCCGCCTCACACTGGAAAGAAAAACAATCAATGAAATATATCAGAATATAACACATGAATTTTATTGAGAACTATTTACTATATCTAGTACTGTAATTAATAATGAGTCAGAATAATTGTTATCTCAATCAATAAAAGTTTAGTGGTCCAAAACTTTAAGATGGGTGTATCTCGTATAATGAAGGTCTCATGAATACAATTTTTGGTATTTAAACTTCCAATAATGTGATTTATTATGTAGCAGAGTATTGTGTATGAAACATGAGTAGAAGTGGCGGTTTGCTGAAGGCTGAAAACTGAAAAATGCAAATATCTCGGTTAATATTCAAGATAGAGAATAAATGTATATAACAATAAAAATCCCCCCTCTAAACCCTCCTCCCTCTGGTCCGATTTCAGCCATTAACGAACTTGATCTGTCTTTTTACATAAAACAGTTAAATATCGAGTTTCGTAACGATCAAACAAAAATTGCGACCGCTAGAGCGTTAACAGACATATATATATATATATATATATATATATATATATATATATATATATATATACATATATATTTGAACGGACCTCATTTTCGTCATCTCCTGGGTAGGATAGATGGGCATTTGAAGAAATTTTTCGAAAATCGCGTCATGAGTACTACTTCAATAGCTGATTTCCCTTAAGGGAAATCTGCTAAAGCAATATTGATCCGACGTACAGTAACGGAGATATTTCGAAAATCCCCCCTTCTAACCCCCCCCTCCCACTGGTCCGATTTCAGCCATTAACGAACATGATCTGTCTTTTTGCGTTAAATCGTTTAAATATCGAGTTTGGTAACGATCAAACAAAAATTGCGACCACTAGAGCGTTAACAGACAAATATATAATTTTGAACGGACCTCATTTTCGTCATCTCCTCGATCGATGGACATTTGAAGGAATTTTTCTAAAATCGCGTCATAATTATGACCTTAATAGCTGATTTCCCTGAAGGGAAATCTGCCAAAAAAAGACTACAAACCCACATTTCGAAAGAGAAAAAAAAAACTCCGTCACACAGGGGTTGCCTAAACTAAGCCGATTTTCCACGTACTGGTATACGGTATCACGTATATCACTGTATCCCGTATCACGCCCGTGATAACACCATATTCTCTATTTATATGTTAAAAAAAGATGAGTAGAAGGGGTTACTGAAGGCAAAATACAAAACAGTAAGACTAACTCACTTGATACTTGAGTTAGGAAAAAATGAATGGAACAACAGTTGTAGAGCATCAATATTTTAACATAACATTCTACGGTCCGACTCATAATAACGGAGATATTTTAAATTTTTGAATCCCCCCCCCCAGCTTCTAAACCTCCAATATTCCAGGTCTGATTTACGTACACAACAATTATGATGTACAGTATTTGCTCAGAAATTACATTATGTTTCAATAAACCCAGCTACAACGTTAGCCCGCCAAAGTCTGACGTACGTGTAATGTTAACAAGTTTGAGCACAAAAGGTGTTTGCGAATCGAATAATAGACCCCACAATCGGATAAGCTATTTAGGATTCCAGACAGCGAAACAGAGAGATACAACGGGCCATGTAGTCAGTGAAGCCACAATGAACAGATGTTGCAATAAACAACACAGCTGAACGAGACAATAGATGCCCTAACCCAGACGCTAAGGCACTAGACCCGCACTAGGTCATGGCTGCGGAATGGAATCTATGGAGCTACCTTCAATACAGTCTGGGGATTACCTCAGGTTGTACATGAAGTAACCACACATTTCAAAGATGGAAGCTCACCACTGAAATACTAATCACGGCTCAGGTTAGCAATGAGAGTTTAAAAAGAACTCCGACACACAGGGGCTGCGTTAACTATGCAGATTTCCCACGTGCTATTTGAATTAATCTCAAAAAATAAAATTTCAATGAAAACAAGATTTACTATTTAGGCTTCCAACAAAATAGTTCATAATTTAAAAAATAATTATAATATGAAATGAGTAGGGGTGGGGTTTAGAGATGGCAGAAAACTAAATTTGGGCATAACTCGTTTAATATTCAATTCCGAGAAAACAGGTATAACAATATTTATATAACTGCATATTTGCAATAAGATTGGTTCAGCACAATTTTTCGATCCGACATGAAATCCGATATTTCAAATTTTCATACAACGTTTACATTACGTTGAAATATAGAATTTGGTAACCACCAGACAAAAATTGCGCCTGCAAGAGCATTAACAAGCACATATATATATATATATATATATATATATATATATATATATATATTTGTCTGTTAACGCTTTAGCGGTCGCAATTTTTGTTTGATCGTTACCAAACTCGGAATTTTATCGTTTAATGTAAAAAGGAAGATCAAGTTCGTTAATGGCTGAAATCGGACCAGTGGAAGGGGGGTTTAGAGGGGGATTTTTGAAAATTCAAAATATCTCTGTTATTATGCGTCGAATCGAAAAATTGTATAGAATAAATCTTATTGCAAATTAAATTTACTATAAATATTGTTCTATACATTTTTTCTGTATCTTGAATATTAACCGAGATATTTGCATTTGTATTCTGCGTGTTGTCGCCAGTAGGCTATGTTCGGACTTTCCGCCGAGAGCTCTGGTGGCCGTTTCCATAACTATTCGTCCCTCGTGAATAGGTTTAGAGGTTAGGTTAACTGTTTTTTGGGGCTAGAAATTACTGTGTTACTACGCCCTAAATAATGTTTTAGGTTTAGAGGTTTCTTACTACTACAGTTGTTATTAGGCAGATTTCTCTATTGCAAAACCACGTGGGAAATCTGCTTAGTTTACGCAGCCCCTGCGTGACGGACTTTATTTGGTCTTGTGAACAGATAAACCTGATTTTCATGAGACCGAACAAGGGAATAAGAGGGTCACAAGTTCATACAGTGGTTTCCCATTGCCTCCTGCATCGGTCTATCCAGCAATAAAGGCATCATGAAGAAAATTCCATTCACACCAGCAAAGGCATGAGTGGGGAAAATTCGATTCAAAACCAGAGTTCTTAGATAGCCATCCCTCGGTAGCCTGCAGCCTGCATCAGCTGACTAATGATAGTCTATTAGCCAGTATCAGTATGCAGACTACAACTTTACTCTTCCCTCCCGACTGACATGTTGTAAGAGAGTATTTAGACAAGGAGGGGGAATATATATATATATATATATATATTGTCAAATGTGATGGGGTAATTCATTTGGTAATGAATATTGGATGAATATTACACTGGGGGGTTATGCAAATGCTTGATTTATGAGGGTGGACTGTATAAATGTGGTTAGATATGATAAAACAAATAAGTCTATTGAAAATGTGAGATATTTCGAATTTTCAATATTCTCGCCCTATAAACCCCCATTCCCCGGGTCCGATTTAAGCCGTTAACAAACTTGATCTTTTTTTTTTTTTTTACATAAAACGGCTAAATATCGAGTTTGGTAACGATTACACAAAAATTGCGACCGCTAGAGCGGTAACAGACAAATGTATAGATAGATAGATAGATAGATTGATATATATATATATATATATATATATATATATATATATATCTATATATATATATATAATACTAGTTAATTACCCATGTTGGTTAATCACATTAACAACAAAAAAATACTTCGTCTATGAATGAAGAGTGAGCTCTCTCAGAAGTAGCCTGACTGACTAGTCTCTTTTAGCAGATTTCCCTAGGGCTGTTGAGTTCCCAGGCAGAGTTCCCTAAGGGAAATCGGCTATTGAGATTGTACTCATGACGGAATTTTGGAAATGTTTTTTCAAATGTCCATCGATCCTACCTAGTAGATGCCGAAAATGAGGTCCGTTCAAAACTGAATATATATATATATATATATATATATATATATATATATATATATATATATATATATATATATATATTTGCCTGTTACCGCTCTAGCGTTCGCAATTTTTGTTTAAGCGTTACCAAACTCGATAATTTTTCGTTTTATGTAAAAAGAAAGATCAAGTTCGTTAACGGCTGAACTCGGACCAGTGGGAGGAGGGGGGGGGTTAAAGGGGAGGATAATCGAAAATTCGAAATATCTCCGTTACTATACGTCGGATCGAAAAATTGTACAGAATCAATCGTATTGCAAATTAAATTTACTATAAATATTGTTTTATACATTTTCCTCTATCTTGAATATTAACCGAGATATTTGCATTTTTATTAAATCTGGGCGTTTAACGGACGAGAATTAATTTCCCGCCAAAAGCTAGTTCGGCCGTTTCCTTGACTGGCTCGGCTCTCGTGAAATTTCTCTATTGTAAAACTACACGTGGGAAATCTGCTTAGTTTACGCTGCCCCTGCGTGACGGACTTTTTTTTAGCAGATTTCCCTTGAGCTATTGAGGTCGTACTCATGACGCGATTTTCAAAAATTTTCCAGAAATGTCCATCGATCCTACCGAGGATATGACGAAAATGAGGTCCGTTCAAAATTATATATATATATATATATATATATATATATATATATATATATATATATATATATATATATATATATATATATATTTGTCTGTTAACGCTCTAGCGGTCGCAATTTTTGTTTGATCGTTACCAAACTCGATATTTAAACGTTTTATGCAAAAAGACAGATCAAGTTCGTTAATGGCTGAAATCGGGCAAGTGGGTGGGGGGAGGTTTTGAGGGAGAATTTTCGAAAATTCAAAATATCTCCGTTATCATACGTCGGATCAAACAATTGTATAGAACCAATTTTATTGTAAATTAAATTTATTCTCTATCTTGAATATTAACCGAGATATTTCCATTTTTATTAAATTTGGGATGATGAAGGACGTTTGAATTTCCCGCCAAAAGCTAGTTCGGCCCTTTGCCGTAACTGTTCGGCTCTTGTATGGAGATTTCTCTATTGTAAAACTTCACGTGGGAAATCTGCTTAGTTTACGCAGCCCCGGCGTGACGGACTTTATTTTTTTTATTCAACAGCTTTTGTTCTATGCTAACAGGACAGGTGCTTGCTCCTGGTAGTTCCCTGGACTGGCACAGAGATGGCAGCACCATGCGTGGGTCTCTTGTTAGAGATTTGTTTGAGAAACGGGATTTCTTTTGTGTGTTTCATTGAAGATGGAATATATATATATATATATATATGTATATATATATATATATATATATATATATATATATATACACAGTTTGGAACGGACCCCATTATCGTCATCTCTGGGTAAAATAGATGGACATTTCAGGACATTTTTCGAAAATCGAATCCTTCTAAGGAAAATTACTCGATTTTCGAAAATCTAAACTAAGCAGATTTTCCACGTGCTGGTATGATACACTCGCTTAATATTTGAAATACGAAAAAAAAGCCTAGGAAAGAATTGCGGAACTTCAATATTTTAACAAGACTGGTTTTATAACATTTTAAAATCCGACTCTAAATAACGGAGATATTTTGACTTTTCGAATTCACCTTTGTCTATAGCCCTCCCCCCATTATTACTTGAGCGATTTCTGCTAATAATAAATATGATATTTAGTGTTGTATGAAACAGTTAATTATCGAGTATGGAATAGATAAAATAAACATTTTCTTAAATAAGGTAAAATCTTAATTTTTGAAATCGTGGAACGAAATTGCAAGCGTCTCAAATAATGAAGATTTCATGAAAACAATATATTTTTTTATAATGCGTAGATTGAGCAGGTTCGTGTTATAACAACTTATTGTTGTTATGACATGAATAGGAATATTAAAAACGTCAAATATCTCCGTGATTCATATTCATAAAATATGTATATAACAACATTTATAGGCAAACATTTCAAATAAGCTTGGTTATATACAAATATTTGATCCGATGTTTAATAACGGAGATATTTAGAATTTTGGAAATCTCTACTCTTAAACCCCCCCCCCCTCCATTTCCAATTTTAGCCATTAACGAACTCCATATTTAGCATGAGACGTGTATATATCGAGTTTGGTAACGATAAAACAAAAATTGTTATCACTAGATAGATACATTTGCCACAAATTTGATAGAATCTTTCGAAAATGGCCTTATAGAGTACTACCTCAAAAGCTAATTTCCCTTAAGTGGAGGGGGGGGGCGGAGTCGCTCTCATGGAAAATACATAAATGTTTGTTAATGGCCAGAAGTCACTAATCAAAAATCCATATAACGTTTTAAAACCGTTAAATGTATTCTAAACAAAATTCGTTCTTTGACATTTTTCGGGCAAAATAAAAATTAAAGAAAAAATTGACGAATATATATTTTGTAGTCAAAGTAACCCCCTGCACCCACGTGAGGGTAGTAGTAAAGGACAAAATGGCATTCATTCCTTTAATACATAAAAAATACTCGCGGGGGCTGCGTAAACTAACTAGGTTTCACAGATGAAGTTTTACACTAGTCTCTAAACAATTCCACGACAGCCGAACTAGCTTTAGAGCCGATATTAGCCGAACTCATCTCTCCGTTATCAACACACGGATAATAATAAAATTTCAAATATCTCGATTAATATCTAAGATAGAGAAATGTTCGTCACGCAGGGGCTGCGCAAACTAAGCAGATTTCTCACGTGAAGTTTTACAATAGAGAAATCTGCCTAATAACAACTGTAGTAGTAAGAAACCTCTAAATCTATTCACGAGGGACGAACAGTTACGGAAAGGCCGCCCTAGTCTCGCCGACTCTGCGAACACATACAAATGCAAATATCTCGGTTAATATTCAAGATACAGAATAAATGTATAAAACATTATTGATAGTAAATTGTGCAATAAGATTGATTCTATACAATTTTTCAACCCGATACAAAATAACGGAGATATATTGAATTTTCAAAAATCCCCCCCCTCCCACTGGTCCGATTTCAGCCAATAACGACCTTGATCTTCCTTTTTACATAAAACGATTAAATTCCGAGTTTGGTAAAGATCAAACAAGAATTGCGACCTCTAGAGCGCTAACAGACACATATATAAAATTTTGAACGGACCTCATTTTCGTCATCTCTTGGGTAGGATCGATGGACATTTGAAGAAATTTTTCGAAACTCGCGTCATGAGTACGACCTAAGAGAAATCTGCTAATAAACGCATATAACAATATTTATAGTAAATTTAATTTCCAATAAGATTGGTTCTATACAACTGTTCGATCTGACGTATTGTAACGGAGAAATTTCAAATATTTCGAAAATCGCCCCTCATAACCCCCGCTCCCACTGGCCCGATTTCAGCCATTAACGAAGTAGATCTTTCTTTTTGTATAAAACGCGTAAATAACGAGTTTGGTAACGATCAAACAAAAATTAAGTCCACTAGAGCGTTAATAGACAAATATATATATATATATATATATATATATATATATATATATATTTAAAACTAAACATCAAGTTTGGTAATGGTAAGAAATATTTAATCTTGAACGGACCACATAATCGGTCACAAGATATGACTGTGTTCGATCAAAGGTCATTTCCCCCTTAAGGGAAATCTGCTAAAAATGATCAATTCAATTGAGGCATTTTCATGAAATTTTACTTAATTATGGATATTATTTAAATTAATACGATAATGATTATTAATTAGGAAAAATAGGACTATTATACTTACAAATAAAAATAAGATCAATGGAATTAAAATAAATACGGTATATTCTGTGATATTTAATCATTCTTATAATTGTATCTTCAACTATAATCCTCGTGAGAGTTACCCCTACAAAAATCGTGAAGCTCAAGACGAAATGTGGCACTTCCTGAAAAAAAAAATAATAAATAATACACAAATTAATTCGTTTATGTATTTTTATATAGCATAAATATGATTTATGTATGAAGAATATTGTCATGCGCTTATAAACTATATAAAAAATCTTACAAAGATCTTACTTTTATTGCACCAAATAACAAATAACCCGCAAATGTCGAGTGCATTGTAATTGCATAAACTTCGGATAAACTCGCTGAGATTCCTGAAACAATATTGCAGGTGAATTATTTTTTTTTTAGTCCAATAAGTAAGTTCAATAAGTGAAGAATAACTTTTACGAGGGCATAGGTTAGCCAATCGAGTTAAAGCGTTGGCCTTGATCTCACATGGCAAACCTAGAGTGGCGAGTTGCATTCCCGCATGGGTAGTAGTAATATATTTAGTGACGAACTCATTAAATAAAATCTTTGGTACCACCCTGGATGGAAAAAGATGGTAACATGTAGATACTCCTCCCAATTAGCCACAGCAAAAATGTGAGGTTAATATTTTTTTTTTATTTTGGCATAAATACATGGCGTTTCCAGGGGTTTGGGCATTATATGTTAGTATCGTTAGGTATTCTACTTAAATAATTTACAATTCGACACTTTCGAGTACTCTTATAATGTAAGTAATATATAACAATGCATTAGTAATAGTTCCGGAAAATACACAAAATCAAAAACAACATGTAATGGTTAATAAACTGACAATAATATACTACCTGATAAAGGAATATTTGTTATTTAGCTTTTCAATATTTTTAATATTTAGCATGTAATTTCCTATGAAAGTTCGTTCCTGTTTTTAACTATATATGATTGTAAAATATTGTTTTCTGTGATTTCTAAGTGCAGGGCAATGTAGCATTACATGCTTCAAGGCTATTATAAATGTATTTTGTTTTTTTCTGTAATCGTTGAATAATGGTAACATCTACTAAACTGAAATGAGTGAAGAAAGTGAAACAATTTGCAATAGAGTGAAGAAAGTGAATTGCCTTCTTAATTAGTAATAAGATATCAATTAAAAAATAATTTTTGAAGTTGGAAATTATATGCTGTTAAAATGTTTTCTTAAAATTGTACGAATTTATTTTAACAAAAACAAATTGAATGTGATATGAAATTATTGGTGGAAATAATCAATTATATTTAAAATTTAAATATAATAATAATTACCTTCCTTGTTTATAAACCTGCACTTTGTTTATATACTGCACTAAAACCTTCACAATCATCATCTAGTTGTTTTTTTATAACTAATGCTTATAACCTTTCACAACCATTGCGGCTTATAAACCTACCAAATCAACATACCATAAATCTTCACAACATCCTAATTTTGTTCATATTCTGGTTAGATTTCTGATCATGTATTACACGATTACAGAAAAAATTAATATTACACTCGTGACGAAAGTAGAATTTACAACTGTCGTGAAATTACCACACTCGCTTCGCTCGTGTGGGTAAACGTTTCACTCGATTTGTAAAATGATCTACTTTCGTCACTTGTATAATAAATAACTATTTTACACCACTTACATATTTCGTCTGATTTTCTGATATGGGTTTTACCTGTATGGGTAATCTAATGTATTCGCTATTACAGACTCTCAGTTGGCTTATGGTTCTTAACTTTTCTATGCTGACGTTAAATTGAAGGTAATTCGCTGGTTCCGGATGAGAAAAGTTACAGATATAGTTTTATAAAAGGGATTGCACGTTTTGGAGGTTAAGTGCTCGGTCAATATCTCAGACAAACTAAATTATTTATGTGGCTTTTTACTATTATATTATTTGTATTAAGCAAGTAGTATTTGAAGGGTTTAGACAGATTGGTAAAATATTTCCTGTACAAAATTTATTTAATTTGAGTAATCCAGTTAAATTTATCTGGCTCCCTACTATCCAAATAACCAATTTTTCAAAGCACCTGCGAGGTAACCGATGTTCTGGAAGGGGTAATATTTATAAACAAAAATTAATTATTTTCTTTAAAACAAGAATAGCTATCGGGCAACAACCTGATTCCATTCTGAGTATATAATCAGGAGTACATCTTGGCAAGAAATATAAATATATAAAAATGCTTGTTTGAGCCACCTCATTAGTATCTAAATATTTCGGACTCCAAAACGTTAATAAATAATAATAATTATAACTTGTATTGTTATTAAAGGAAATATTTAAATCGAAGGATGAAATATTTATAGTTATACTCACTGTGAACACTGTGCAGTACCTTTGCATTGTTGCGAGCAATGAGAATAGCTAATGATAGGACGAAGAAGGCTAAGGTACTAAGCTGAAACAAATTGTTGTTATATTTAGATACTTATTAAAATTACTTAATCTAATTGAGAAATATTAAATGTTTGAAGATTTTGGAAATTTGTATTTGTATTTTAACCGTCTTCCTAAAATGTGTGGCCTAAGCTGAGTCGCTGGTACCGCTCCGTTACTACAAGTCGGATCGAAAACATGTATAGAACCAATTAAGATTGGTAAACAAAATTGCAAGTTGTATTGTTGTAATAAGTTGCAAATTAAATTTACTGTAAACATTGTTGTATACATCTATTCTCTATCTTGAATATTAACCGATATATTTGCATTTTTATTAAGTGTGTGGGGATAACGGACGAGATGAGATCGGCAAATGTATTGTTCCAAGGAAACAGTCGAAAAGTAGTTCGGCTGTTTCCGTAAGTGTTCGGCTCCCGAGATATTGGTTTAGAGACTCCTGTAACCTTTTACATTGCGAGATATATGCAAATACGTTCTGTTGATACCCTCCCCCTCTTCTTTAGTTCTTGGACTACTAAAATTTTAGTTACTAAAATATAAATTATTCTGATTAATTATAAATTGCAGTACTAGATATAGTAAATAGTTTGCAATAAAGTTAATATAGTTACGTTTATTACAAAATCAGTAATAAACGTTCTTTATTAGAGTTCTTTTGGATTGCAAAATTAAACACACACAATCTTCAGAGTTTTTATCACTGCACAGTTTATTTAACAATGCACTACATACTTGGTTAATTATGCTTAACTACTACTCACAGTATGCACTGATAGCTTCACTGTTCTTCTTATTGCACAGTCCTATAACTCACTCAGGGTTACTGAAGTTCACAAAAACACAGCACTGCACCGATCTTCGCGAATTTAATGGCACTGCACTGTCTTAGACACGGTACTATACAGAGTCACAGTGTTCACAGGGTCACGAAACAACACTCTTCTTCACATAAAACACTTTACCGCACTTCAACTAAGTCGCACTGTTGCACTGAACTCACTGATGATCACTTGAAGACAGCTGAGAGCAAACTAAACATCGGGCCGAGCTGTACGCTTTTATAGAGGAGCGGTGACACCAGAGGAAGCTGTCTCGAAGGGACTAGACGCGTGGCCTAGAACAGTCCCGGCCAAAGTAGACACTTCTGGCGCCAATAGTCCTTCCTCGGTCGGCTCCTTTCATCTCCTTCGTACTTCCCAAATATTTGACTATCTCTATTCAATCTTTCTTGTACGTAGTTTTCGTAACACTATGTTAGATTCCGATATATATCAGTAATTGTTTTTCATTCCGGTGAAGAATAGGTCTATCTATCTGTTCAGCTCTGAGCGGTTGGGAGCCCTAGTTGTTTACAATTCAGAAGCCGTTTCCGTTGGGAGCTTATTGAAATTAAGTGAAATATTTCTCATTTCCGGTGTTGTATTTACTTATGGTAGTGTAATGTGTTACCAGTATGCAGATTTCTCTATTGTATAACTTCACGTGAGAAATCTGCTTACTTTACTCAGCCCCTGCGTGACTGACTTTTATTATATTGTTACGTTTTTATTACCAAAACCAGTAATAAACGTTTTTAATAAGAGTTCTTTTGAATTGCAAAATTAAATACTCGCAAGTTTCACAGTTTTTATCACTGCACAATTTAGTTCACAATGCACAAATCCACTTGGTAATTATTCTTAATTACTACTCACAGTTATACACTGTTAGCGTATACTGTTATTCAGATTCACACTGTCCAATAATTCACTCACGGTCCCATTGATATTTTCACAACAAGACGGCACTGCATTGGCCATTACTTAGCCTGCACTTCACTGTCATTTACTCCGCGGCCACTGCACTGTACTTTACTTCGCGGCAATAGCAACTGTCTTAAACTCGGCACTAAACTGTTACTTATAGTCACGGCACAACACTGTTCTTCCTATAAAAACACTTTTCCGCACTGCACTAAATTGCACTGTAGCACTGATGTGAACATCCAGACAGGTGAGAATAAAACTAACTCGCTCGCGGCTGGCCCTTCTTTATATAGGTTGCCGGCATACATCAAAGGGGAATTTTCTGGGCCGTCGACGCTGGGCTGGACGGATCTATAAGGAGCAAGAACTTTCCGTCGGCTTCTTTGATCTACGTCACACTTTCCAAATACGCGACTCTCTCTCTCTCTCTCTCTCTCTCTCTCTCTCTCTCTCTCTCTCTCTCTCTCTCTCTCTGAAGGATTATTCATGTATTTAATTTTCGCAACAATATACTGATCCCTGGACTTAGACTCAATTCACCAACGCCCGAATGATTATTAATTTATTTTCCTAAGAGTATTTCCTGCAGTCACAAACATATTTGTTCCAAATATTCCAACCAAGATCTATTGCCAACTCAAGGGACATTTCAATAAAGTTAACTCCCCAAGTTTCTAAATAATTTAAATTTTGACGATATGGAAGCAATGACGAAAATACTAAGAACTAGAAGCTTTGAATATGATGATGATGATGATGTATTTTGTGAACGTACCATCAAAAAAAATCCCATAAATATTACTGCACATCTGAGAGTGAAAATTCTCCAACATTTTGATAGATCAGGCATTTTATTTTATATCTATCAGAGAGACGCCTAATGGAAACCTAAAAAAAAAAAAAGAAACAATAAATATATATATTAAAACTCTAATAGGTATAACAAAAGTTTCAAATAATAGCTTTATGGTCTTTATGGTCCCTCCCCTCTCAGTTTTAGCAGATCTCCCTTAAGGGAAATCAGCTATTGAGGTTGTACTCATGACGTGATTTTCTATATATTTCTTCAAATGTCCATCGATCCGAACTAGTATATGTCGAAAATAAGGTCCGTTCAAAACTGTATATATATATATATATATATATATATATATATATATATATATATATCTGTTACCGCTCTAGCGGTCGCAATTTTGGTTTGATCGTTACCAAACTTTTATGTAAAAAGAAAGATCAAGTTCGTTAACGGTTACAAGCGGACACGTGGGAGGGGGGGTTTTGAGGGGAGGATGTTCGATAATTCAAAATATCTCCGTTGCTATACGTCAGATCGAAAAATTGTACAGAAACAATCTTATTGCAGATTAAATTTACTTTAAATATTGTTATATACGTTTATTCTGTGTCTTGAATATTAACTTAGATATTTGCATTTCTATTAAATATGGGCGGCCAACGAACGGGTGACTTTCCCGCCAAAAGCTAGTTCGGCCGTTTCCTTAATTGGTCGGCTCTCGTGAAATTTCTCTATTGTAAAACTTCACGTGGGAAATCTGGTTAGTTAACGCAGCCCCTGCGTGACGAACTTTTTAAAATTTGTGTTATAGTGAGTCGTATAGGATATATAACGACAAATTCAACCATATATGATGAAGTTGTATAGCGATCACATTTTAGCAGATTCCCCTTAAGGGAAATCAGCTATTGATGTAGGTACTCATGACGCAATTTTTCTTCAAATGTCCATCGATCCTACCTAGGAGATGACGAAAATGAGGTCCGTTCAAAACTGAATATATATGTCTGTTACCTCTCTAGCGGTCGCAATTATTGTTTCGTTACCAAAGTCGATATTTAGTCGTTTTATGTAAAAAAAAAAAAAGATCAAGTTCATTAACGGCTGAAATCTGACCAGTGGGAGGGAGGTTTAGAGGGTAGGATTTTCGAGAATTCGAAATACCTCCGTTACCATACGTCGGATCGAAAAATTGTGGAAAATTAAACTTATTGCAAATTAAATGTACTATAATTATTGTTATATACGTTTATTCACTATCTTGAATATTAACCGAGATATTTGCATTTTCAGTTTTCAGCCTTCACTAAACCCCCACTTCTACTGGTGTTACATAAACAATACTCTGCTACATAATAAATCACATTATTGGAAGCTTTAATGCCAAACATAATATTCATGGCACCTTTATTATACGAGATAAATGCAAATATGTCCTGGTGATCTCCCCCCCCCGCCTTAAAGTTTTGGACTACTAAAATTTGGTTGATTGAGATAACAAATATTCTGACTCATTATTAATTACAGTACTAGTTATAGTAAAAAGGTCTCAATAAAATTAATATGTTTTATTCTGATATTTCAGAAATTGTTTTACATTCCGGTGTAAAGCGAGCATGGGGCGGGCGGTTGTTTGTTTACGTTTCTAACCCTTCCTGTCGGCAGGTTATTGGAATTGGCTGAAACATTTCTTATTTCCGTTTGTATTTATTCACTTAATATTCATGATGGTGTTGTGTTACCAGTTTGTAGATTTATCTATTACTAAACTTCACGAGGGAAATCTGCTTAGTTTACGCAGCCCCTGCGTGAAGGACTTTTTTAAAAATAAGATAAAAATAGAATAGTCCGTCACGCAGGGGCTGCGTAAACTAAACAGATTTCACACAACACCACCGTGATTAAATACAAACGGTAATGAGAAATCTTTCAGCTAATTAAAATAAATTCCCAACTGAAACGGCTTCTGAATTGTAAGAATAATTTATATTTTAATAACTCAAATTTTAGTAGTCCAAGAACTAAAGAAGGGGGGGGGCGGATAAACAGAACGTATTTGCATAAATCTCACAAAGTAACGAAGGTAAGGTAAGGTTAGAAACGACAGGTAAGGTTAGAAGACGGAAATGGCCGACCTAATCCGAACTATACCCGACCATAGACTTCATAAAAATGCAAATATCTCGGTTAATATTCAAGATAAAGAATAAATGTATAGAACAATATTTATAGTATTTTAATTTGCAATAAGATTGGTTCTGTACAATGTTTCGATCCGATGTATAGTAACGGAGATATTTTGAATTTTCGAAAATCCTCCCCTTTAAACCCCCCTCCCACTGGTCAGATTTCAGCCGTTAACGAACTTGATTTTTCTTTATACAAGAAAAGACTAAATTTCGAGTTTGGTACCGATCAAACAAAAATTGCGACCGCTAGAGCGGTAACAGACAAATATATATATATATATATATATATATATATATATATATATATATATATATATAATTTTGAACGGATCTCATTTTCGAAAATTCCGTCATGAGTACGTCCTCAATAGCTGATTTCCCTTAAGGGAAATCTGCTAATACCTTTATTGTATTTGGCTATGCGCACACCTCATTCGTCACTTCATGACTCGCTACTCACGGTAAAAGATTTTTCTTAGCTATCTCATAGAGACAGGTATGCATTATCTACAATATATATATATATATATATATATATATATATATATATATATATATATATATATATATATATCTATATTAGGCGGCACTCCAAGAAGAACAAATATTGTAGCCATCAAGAAAAATGAAAATAAGGGCTTAATTCTAGATCCTACTGTCCGTTTTGGGATGAACAAAAATCAAGCAGATGAAGTGAACCAAGAGATGAAAGCAGTACGAACCATGTTGCCCCTATTTCTCAGAAAAATACCAAATTCAAGACTGGACGGTTATGGGGCTCAGGAGGAGTCCATCAAAAACCGGTGAAGATATTAACAAAATATGGACTGACCAAACATGATCTGCAGGACTTATCCACACATATCCTTAGATCATCGATAAGAATTGTGAATCATCATTTATATAAAAAAGCCCGCCACGCAGGGGCTTCGTAAACTAAGCAGATTTCCCACGTGAAGTTTTACAATAGAGAAATCCGCCTAGTAATAACCTATTCTCACGAGGACGAATAGTTAGTGAAACGGCCACACTAGCGCTAGTGCGCTCAGTGGAAACTCCCGAACATAGCCGACCGCACTCACAATACAAATCGAAATATCTCGGTTAATATTAAAGATAGAGAATAAATGTATAGAAAAATATTTATAGTAAATTTAATGTACAATAAGATTGGTTCTGTACAATTTTTTGATCCGACGTATGGCAACGGAGATATTTCAAATTTTCGAAAATCCCCTCCTCTAAACGCCCCGACTGGTCCGATATCAGCCATTAACGAACTTGATCTTCGTTTTTACATAAAACGATTAAATTCCGAGTTTTAGTAACGATCTCACAAAAATAGCGACCTCTAGAGATATAACACACAAATATATATATATATATATATATATATATATATATATATATATATATATATATATATATAATTTTGAACGGACCTCATTTTCGTCATCTCCTGGGTAGGATCGATGGACATTTGAAGAAATTTTTCGAAACTCGCGTCATGAGTACGACCTCAATAGCTGATTTCCCTTAACCCTCCGTCAGGCGCACCTCCCGGCCACTCGACTTCGGGCGCAATGTACTTGGTAGGCACAGGTTATAAAGTAGCCTTGAAAATGGCTCTATCTATACAAAAGCTGAGAATAAGCTGTTATTTGCTCTTAGGGGGGAGGGGTATCGTGCTATAGTAAAAAACAATTCGTCAGGAAAAAAGGATGTGTATTTTGAAAAAATAATATTTAAAACAATAGGTAGTTATTAAAATAAATTTACCATGCTCCGAAATATGTGATGTAAAAAAAAAACATATTGAACATCTCAAATATTAAATTAAATTACAAAAGTAATTTAAATATTTTAAACTTAGTCAGAATCAGAGAGGTCCATGTCCCTAAAAGTCAGGCATCTGCATGAAGTAAAGCCAGGTTGGTATAGCAGTATTTTATGACTCATACAGATGGCTTGGTTGCATTTTTGACACTGGTAATTGGAAAGGCGTCTCACACCTGCCTCAGTAGTGCATGTGACGCACCTACGTCTTTTGATGGCAGAAGAAGTGGATGAGAGTTCTTTGTCGGCAATGGGGACAAATCTTATTAGCTGAAGTTGCAGGTTGTATGGGGTGCCATCAGTGCTACTTCTCCTTTGAAGGTGAGGAAGTATCAATTCATTGGATAACTGTTTCAGAAAAAGTCTTCTGCTTTTGCAATCTAACTCCTAGATATATTACATATGCGTTGATCCCACCAATGTTTAGCATGGAAAAAAGTTAACCATTGGCCAGCGCTTTATATTTCTGCTGACGCAGAAGGTAGCGCACATTTGATCTGACGTATCCACACCACCTTTTGTTTGGTTATAAAATGTAATTATTTTGGGTTTCATTTTTTCTTCTGTTTCGCTATCTATTTCGGCGTCATCGTGGAGTGTTGAAACAAGAATTACAATTTTTTTTCCTCGGGAATGTATGATAGTATTACTAAAATATTATGATATTACTAAAAGAATCACTAAATATGTAGTAAAATAATCTAAACTACTAATATATATGGAAATTGTTGTAGGAAACTTACCTTAAAAATCGTATCGAGATCGGGCGCAATGAGCCTGTCAAGCCAAGGTCAGCAATACGCGTCTCTAGAGCATGTGAGAAAAATTTGAATAGGTCTAGTCTGGAGGATATTAGGAGGGAGGAAGGTACTAGGAGTGAGGGGAGAATGCACCAACTTGGAGAGACGAGCTATCTATAAGTAACCCGCCTGTGCCTGGTAGATCAGGTGCGCCTGACGGAGGGTTAAGGGAAATCTGCTAAAATAAAGATAAAATATTAAGCTGCACTCTCATCTGTGATACCCCTTAATTTGCACAATTCAATTTATTAGATTCCAAATTTTCGTATACCATATGAACTAAATTAATATTACCAAGAAACTCGCAGATTATGAGGCAGACCAGGAAGGTACCCTCAGAAAGAGGGCAGCTTCTTTTGTTTTGTTTTATATATATATATATATATATATATATATATATACATATATATATATATATATATATATATATAAAGGTATATAAAATAAAGGTATTTTAGCTTATATTTGAAAGCTTAAATATGCTATTAGATCCATATAAAAAAAAAAATCTTAATAAATAAGGGAAGAGGACAACATTTTGAAAAATGTGACATTTGAAAAAAATCGATTTGCTGTTTTAAGGTATAACCACAAAGTCAAATCGTAGTTCCGCACTAACAAAAATTATTTTTGTGTTACGGGTGAACTAAGTAGTTCAATTGACATTGTACTCATGACGAGATTTTCGAATTTTTTTTTTCAAATGTCCATCGATCCTACCAAGGAGATGACGAAAATGAGGTCCGTTCAAAACTGTGTATATATATGTATATATATATATATATATATATATTTGTCTGTTACCGTCTGCTCTAGCGGTCGCAATTATTGTTTAGCCGTCACCAAACTCGATATTTAGTCGTTTTTAAAACATATCTATCAAACATTTGTATAGAATCAATCTTGTTGCAAATTAAATGTACTATAAATATTGTTTTATACATTTATTCTCTATCTTCAATATTAACCGAGATATTTGCATTTTTATTAAATGTAACGGACGAGCTATGGTTCCCGCCGAAAGCTAGTTCCGCTTCCGTAACTGATCGGCACTCGTATGGAGATTTCTCTATTGTATAACTTTTCGTGGGAAATCTGCTTAGTTTACGCAGGCCCTGCGTGACGGACTATTTTTTTTACAATTCAGAGACTTTCCGTTAGGAGTTAAATTTTATTGAAATATCTCTTAATACCGATTGTATTTATTCACATAATATTGACGGTGGCGTTGTGTTATTAGTATGTGCAGATCTATCTTTTCAAAAATTTCGCACATGCATGAAGGAATTTTTGGAAATAAAATTATTCCGGGTATTCTCTGGAATAATATAACAAATTTTGACAGAGGACCAGGTCCTTCTGGACACGTAGCGCACAGTATCTCTAATTAGACAGAGAGAGAAAAGAGGCCTACTTACGGTCTGATAATGAGTCCAATATCTTCAATAGAAATGCTGTGCGCCGGCAATCGGTCGAGAAGTGGTTCACTCCTATTGCTGGCATCCTACTGAACTGAATAGTCTCCAGAAGCAAGGTCATGACGTCGTCTCAGTTAACTCTAAATTACCTCTTTGTCTCTAAGGAAGCCACAACTGCTCCTACCTCGATGCGCTAATCTGTCCTAATCAGGTAGTGCCCACTTGGCCGACATTCAAAGGCTACCGCCCGACTAGAAACGGACCAATTAGCTACTTATGACAACAATAAACGTTTACACAGATTGACGTTGCTGTTCAAAAACATTAACCCCGAAATATTTATATATTTATTTATGGACAACAGCATCAAAGGTCCAGGCTGCCCTTTAAAAAGTCAAAACTCATATAATGTAATGTAAAAAAAAAAAAAAAATTAAAAGTTATAACTAGAGAATGAACGTAGTATTAAATTAATTATAATAAGAAACCGCTGTCAATACTACATCAGGCTTGCACAGAGAAAATGAAAAAAGTCGGTCACGCAGGGGTTTCGTTAACTAAGCAGATTTCCCTCGTGAAGTTTAACAATAGATACATCTACATACTGGTAACATCACTGTAAATATTAAGTGAATAAATACAAACATTAATAAGAAACCTCCAAACCGGAAATACCTGAATCGTAAACAAACAGGTGTGTCAATTTCTCACACGAAAGAAAATTAATTACGGAAATGTATCAGAATATAACATATTGTTGCGAAAATTAAATATATGAATAATCCTTCAGAGAGAGAGTCGCGTCTTTGGAAAGTGTGATGTAGATCAAAGAAGCCGACAGAAAGTTCTAGCTCCTTGTAGAATCGTCCAGCACGGTGTCGAAGGAACCAGACAATTCCCCTTTGATGTATGCAGACAACCTATATAAGAACGGCCAGCCGCGTTCAGTCAGTTTTATTCTCACCTGTCTTGATGTTCACATCAGTGCTACAATGTTTTTTTAGTGCAGTGCGATAAAGTGTTTTTATAAGAAGAACAGTGTTGTGCCGTGACTGTAAGTAACAGTTTAGTGCCGTGTTTAAGACAGTGCAGTGCCGCGAAGTAAAGGACAGTGCAGTGCTGTCTTATTTCAGAATTTCAGTGACCGTGAGTGAATTATTGGACTGTGTAATCTGAAGAACAGTGACGCTATCATTGTATACTGTGAGTAGTAATTAAGAATAATTACCAAGTGTATTGTGCATTGTGAAATAAATTGTACAGTGATAAAAACTGTGAAACTTGCGAGTATTTAATTTTGCAATCCAAAAGAACTCTTATTAAAAACGTTTATTACTGGTTTTGGTAATAAAAACGTAACAATATTAATTTTACATAAAAATATTTACTATATCTAGTACTGTAAATTATCATGAATCCGTATCATTTTTAACTCAATCAAATTTTAATAGTCAAAAAAAAAACAAAAAAAAAACAGAACATTGCATGTATCTCGTTTAATAAATGTCTCTTGAAAACAATATTTGGTATTTAATGTGCTTGGAATAATGTGGTTTATTATTTAATAGAGTATTGTTTATGTAACACGAGTGGAAGTGGGGGGTTTAGTGAAGGATAAAAACTGAAAATGCAAGTATCTTGGTTAATATTTGATGTAGAGAGTAAATGGATAGAATAATATTTATATAACATTTAATTTGCGATAAGATTCATTCCATACAATTTTTTGATTCGAGATATTTAGTAATGCACATATTTAGAATTTTCAAAATTCTCCCGCCCTAAATCTCTCCTTCCCCTGGTCCGATGTTAGCAGTTAACAAAATTCATCCTTCTTTTTATATAAAACGGCTAAATATCGAGTTTGATAACGATCAACAAAAATTACGACCTCTAGTGCACAGACAATTATATAGATCTATCTATTTATCTATCTGTCTATACACATTAAGCCTTACAGTGTCCACAATTAAACGTTATTGGAATATGAGTTGTGTTTTTAGCAGATTTCCCTTAAGCACTAATTTCGGGGGCCTAGAGGGGGGATTTTGAAAATTCAAAATTTCTCCGTTAGGATATTATGCTCAACTATGATTGGCATTTTATACATTTTTTCGTACCTCAAAGTGCACTAATGTTACTTTCTTGTTTTCAGTCTTCAGTAAAGCCCCTCTTTTACTAATTGGATTTTTACTTATAATTAGAACATATGCCGAAAGAAGAGATGAAAAGTGTGCAATACCTGCAATAATAGTTATTTATTATACAAGTGACGAAAGTAGATCATTTTACAACTCGAGTGAAACGTTTACCCACACGAGCGAAGCGAGTGTGATAATTTCACGAGAGTTGTAAATTCTACTTTCGTCACGAGTGTAATATTAAATTTTTTCTGTAATCGTGTAATACATGATCAGATCTAACCAGAATATGAACAAAATTAGGATGTGGTGAATGTTATGGTATGTTGTTGGTAGGTTATAAGCATGGTTGTGAAAGGTTATAAGCATAGTTATAAAACAACTAGTGATGATTGTGAAGTAGGTAATAAACAAGTGCAGGTTATAAACAAGGAAGATAATTATTATTATATTGAAATTTTAAAATATATTGATTATTTCCACCAATAATTCATTCACATTTCAATTTATTTTGTTAAAATAAATTCTTACAATGTTAAGAAACATTTAAAAGCATTTAATTTTCAACTTCAAATTATTTTTTAATTTATACTTATTACTAATTAAGAAGGCAATTCACTTTCTTCACTTGTGAAGAAAGTGATTACTTTCTTCACTCTATTGCAAAATGTTTCACTTTCTTCACTCATTTCAGTTTATTAATGTTACCATTATTCAACGATTACAGAAAAATAATATTTATTGTAAACCTTCGCGAGGGAAACCTGCTTAGTTTACGCAGCCTTTGCGAGACGGACTTTTTAATTCATGAACAACTTAGAAATATGTTATATACATGTTTAATTTGCCAGCTGATATTGGAGACCGCTCTATTATTCCTTTGACTTGGAGTATCTGTTTATTATTGCAGTATCCAGCGTAATGAGTTCTCAGAAAGCTGGGAGTGGCTGTCAATTAGCCATATCCCGGAGTAAGAAAGCTCTGGGGGGTCTTAATATGCAAATAGACCCGGGAGTGAGTGGTGCGCGCGCAATGTCGGCACATACCTTTGAATATGACATCAAAGGAACACGCCGGCCGTGGCGTGTCTATGCACAGCCCTTCGTGTTGGATGGCTGTCTCGCTAAGGCTAGCACTCTCCTCTCTTCACTCTCTCTTTCTCCTTTCTCAGCACACACACACCCCCCCCCCCTGCCAACTCTCTCGTTCTATCTTATTATATTAGAAAAAAAGTTAACAATTTTTGGTGCAGAAAGAGCTCACTACATTACATATTTTTAAATAGATTTAGTTTATATTTTCGAAAATCCTCCACTTTAAACCCCGCCCCCCCCCTCCCACTGGTCCAATTACAGCCGTTAACAAACTTGATCTTTCTTTTTACATAAAACGACTAAATATCGAGTTTGATAACGATCAAACAAACATTGTAACCGCTAGAGCGCTAGGACAGTCAAATATATATATATACAGTTTTGAACGGACCTCATTTTCGTCATCTACTAGGTAGGAACGATGGACATTTGAAGAAAAATTTCGAAAATTCCGTCATGAGTACAACCTCAATAGCTGACTTTCCTGAATAGCTGCGAAATTAGAACACGCTTCCTAAGTCCTAACACAGGTCATCTGGGATATCTGTTCATGACACAGAACTGATCACATCTCACCATATATCCTCTACTTCGAAATAAAAATCTGAAAAGGTGCACTGAAGGCTGAAAACAATATCTCACACGAAAAAGTCCGTCACGCAGGGGCTGCGTAAACTAAGCAGAAAACTATTTACTATAGATCATGGTGTATTTTTTAATGAATTAGAATAATGTTTATCTCAGTTTCTTAAATTTTAGTAATCCCAGAACAAGGGAGAGGATCAACAGAACGTATTTGCATATATCTCACAAAGTAAAAGTTCAATTAAACCAATATTCCGTATTAAACCTTGTAATAACGTGGTTCATGATATAACAGCTTATTATTAAAATAACATGAGTAGGAGTGGGGGTTTACTCAGAGCAGAAAACCATAAAATCCAAATATCTCGGTTAATATTCATGATAGAAAATATGTATAGAACAGTATTTATTTATTTGAAATAAGATTAGTTCGGTACGTGTTTTCGATCCGGCGTATCGTGACGGAGATATATCGAATTTTCAAAATTCTCTCTTCTAAAGCTCCCCTCCAACTGGTCCGATTTCAGGCATTAACGAACTTGACCTTTACTATTAAATATCGAGTTTGGTAACGATCAAACAAAAATTACGACATCTAGAGTGTTCACAAACAAATATATATATATATATATATATATATATATATATATATATATATATATATATATATATATAATTGCAACCTCTGTCTGTACATTGATTTTTTTCTCGAAATTTAACGATAAATTTTCGTATCACATGTCATAGACACCATAACTGCATTTTGTTTCTTTGGTGTGTGTTTGTTTGTTTATTTGTTTGTTAGTTACCTTTTCACGCATAAACGGCTGAACCGTATTTTATGAAACTTGATATGTATATTACTACTAACCCAACATAGACTTTAGGCTATATTAATTTTCTCTGAGACGAATAGGAGTGGGGGTTATACGGGAGGCCTGAAATTAAAAATAGCGATATTTCGTTTCCTATTGGTTTCTGGCAAATATGCACATGACAAAAGTTGTTCATTTTGTTATAAATACTTTCGTCGTATTCCGAAGTTTAAATGAGTCAATCGCTAATGACTATAGCGGGAGTTTACAATATTATTTGGCACAGAAGACTCAACCGAGCTTCATAAAACTCGGTATGCGTATTAGCACTCACGCTTTAATTATCATAAGCCATACCAACATTTCTAGGGACGGGCAGGAGAGGGGGTTGTAAGGTTGGCCTGAAATTAAAAATAGCGGTATTTCGTTTTCTACTGGTTTTTCTGCAAATATGCACATGACAAAAGTTGTTTATTTTGTTATTTAGAGTAACTTTTGTTATATTCACTTTTGTCGTATACCAATTATAAACGAGATATGCACTAAATACTAAAGTGGGAGCCAACAATTTTGTTGGGCACTAACGATTGAATCGAAATTAACAAAACTCGGTATGTGAATTAGTATTAATTATTCTATGATTATAAGCTATAATACGTACATTATAGATGATATTTAATTATAATAAATGCTATCCATGATTATGATTTGAATTATTCACGGTGTGTCAAACAGTGGAGAGGAAATGATTAGGGGAATTATTTTCAATTATTCTTCAAATCTAAAATTTGTTCCATAAGTCGCTGAAGGGACCCTTACGGGGAAAAGTGCGTCTAGACGTGACAGTTGTAAACATAGAAGCATTGCTAAAAACAAAATAAAATCTTTCCGTCTCATATGATTTCCCGAGCGAAGCCGGGTACCTTGGCTAGTATATATATATATATATATATATATATATATATATATATATATATATATGAACGTACCTCATTCTCGACATCTTCTGGGTTGGATCGATGGACATTTGAGAAAATTTGTCAACAATCTCGTCACGAGTACGACCTCAATAGCTTCAACTTAAAAATGCATTAAGATTGCCCGCATTTCTTGACAGAAAAAATGAAAATCGGTCCGCGGCTGGAGGGTGAAGGAAAATCAGCTAATAGAGCTGTTGAAAACAATATTGGGTATTTAAAAACACAATAAGGCGTTTCATAATATATTCCCTTCTTGTTAATTTGCGATAACTAAAAGAGGTGGTTTACTGGGGAATGAAAATGAAACAGTTTATAAAATGGGATTTACAACTAGAATGGTTTTATGTAATTTTTCTATCCGACTCTTAGTTTCGGAGATATTTTGATCCCCCCCCTCCCCCCGGAAGTTGAACTTTGTGTAAAAGCTGAGAGCAGATTATTCTGTGAATTGATCGGTAATACCTAAATAGAATTGTAAATAGAGTAATGCACAATTGATGTACCTCTTAGTACATTACTTGGTCCTATCGTATATGTTATTATGATAAATGAAATAATAGCATGCCTTTAACATCATCTCAGAAAAATTCTTTGCTTTTTCAACCTGTATGGAATTGGTATTTCAATGTTTATAAAATCGAGTCATTAGTAGAACCTCGGTAGCTGATTTCCCTTGAGGAAAGTCTGCTGATACTGAGACCCCAACTTAACTTTATATCTATGTTGAAGGACTCCCCTAGCACAGCACCTGTCTACAGACATTCTAAGTTATTGAAATATACAAAAGGAACTAAAGATGTCGACAGTTGAGCCGCCCAACTGACGCCATAATACATCTGTAATTAAAACAAGCCAACGGCTTTATGCCGACCTGTATTCATCTGACGAGTGGCGATACTCCAGACAAAGCTAACGAGTTGTCACCGATACGAAGCTACTTAAAACGGATATTAAATGCGCCCCGTCAAGACACAATTAACAATGTCGCTCTATACAGAGCATCGGGACACGAATCAAAGTGAGAGAGAGATGATTAAAACTCCAACAACGCCTTCTGATGAAGAGTCCCCCCCCCCCTAAATACCCTTCCCAGAAGAGGGGGGTTCTAAGGGGGGGGGGATCATTGGAGCATGTGTATTATATTTCTTGGCAACTTGGCAACCTGTTCTAAGTCAAACAAAGTCTTCCGTATAATGAACAGAGTGGGCGTTCTCTTTGTCTTATCAGAGAGTAAACGTGATAATGAATTTCAATATTAAAATTAAATCTCATAAAGTGAACTTCGTTTGATTTTAGTCCAAGTAATATATAACTTATTTCGCTGTTCTGGTTCCGTAGATTTTAGAACTCTTCAATCAAACGCCCACTTCTTTTATGAAACTATAGTTTCGTTCTACTTCATTTCTGTTCATTCCGTTTGTTCGTCCTACCGTATAACGTGTTTGAAGTTATCTATATTTATAGAACTTTTTATTTTTACACGATTTCTTAACCCTGGAATGGTAAGGTGTAAATTTTGGAACACGAAAGGTAAGGTGGGGCACTAGGTACCCCAATTATTAAAGATTTTTTACGCTATGATAATAATTTTTATTTACATAAACAAAACATTTTCTCTATTTTATAAAAATTTAGCTGTCTTTTAAAAATAAGAATATTTTAAAAAAAAAAAACTTACTATGTTTTATAAGTAATTGAAAAAAAAATAATAGAATTATACCTATTATCTGGAGGAACTTAATTATTAGTCATTACAAGCATCACATACAACGATTTTGTGACTAGAACATATAAATCTATTGCATTTGCAACATTTTACAGTGGTTTTAGTGTCTTGTGTAGCGGGTGGCGGTGCTGGGCTGCTAACTCCGAATTGCTCCTCGATGGCCTCCCGTACAGATCTGGGAATGGTTCTTATGGTCAGGCGATGCATGCTGTATACTGTATGCCCCACCTTACCATTCCAGGGTTAAAAAAAAAAAAAAAAAAAAAAAAAAAAAAAAAAAAAATTCAGTCCATACTGTAGACTAAAAAAGTCCGTCACGCAGGGGCTGTGTAAACTAAGCAAATTTCCCACGTGAAGAATTACATAGATAAATCTACATACCGGTAACACGACACCACCGTGAATATTAAGTGAATAAATGCAAACGATAATAAGAAACCTCTCGACGGAAAGCACCTAAAATGTAAACAAACAGTTTTGCCAACTTCCTACCGGAAAGAAAAACAATTACTGTAACATATATCTGAATATAACGTATTAATTTGATTGAAAATTGTTTACTACATCTAGTGCTGTAATTTATAACGAATGAGAATAATTTTCATCTCAATCAATCAAACTTAAGTAGCCCAAAAACTTAAGGGGGGGGAGGTCACCAGAACATATTTGCATATATCTCGTATAATAGAATTATAAATGTCTCATGCAAAAAATATTTGGTATTTAAGCTTCGATTGATGTGGTTTATTACATGACCGAGTATTGTTTATGTAAGATGAGTTGAAGTAGGGGGTTTGTTGAAGGCTGAAAACTGAAAAATGCAAATATGTCGGTTAATATTCAAGATAGAGAACACATGTATATAACAATATTTATAGTAAATTTAATTTTCAATAAGATTGGTTCTATACAATTTTTCGATCCGACGTGTAGAAACGCAGAAAATTTGAATTTTCGAAATTTCCATCCTAAACCCCCCTCCCATTGGCCCGATTTCAGCCGCTAACGAACTTGATATATATGTATGTCTATATATTTATATGTATATATATATATATATATACATATATACGGACCTCATTTCCGTCATCTCCTGGATAGGATCGATGGACATTTGAATACTTTTTTCGAAAATCGCGTCATGAGTATGACCTCAATAGCTGATTTCCCTTAAGGGAGATCTGCTAAAAATGTCATTCTTTCACACTTATAGATAACTATAACTTAGGGGATTAGCAAAGTCTGAAGCTCTTTCAAAATCACAAATACTGAGCTATTGACTACTATTAACGTTGAGACCAACTATAGGCTGTACATTTATGCGCACATTAGTAATATATAAATACATCCTTCACGCAGGGGCTGCGTGAGCTAAGCAGATTTCCCTCATGCTAGCATAGAATACTTGTGACCCCATGTCTACCACACATTCTCTATTTCCTCTAAAAAACAGAGGAGTAAAAGTTGCGTGGAGGGGTGTGATTATTGAGGGATGAAAACATGGAAGGGTGAATAACTCGACTAGTATTTTATTACGAAAGATGCATAGAACAATAACTGAAGGCCATCAATAGTTTGAGAAGATTCATCTGTAATATTTTACGACCCAACTCATAATAACCGATATATATATATGTGGAATTTTCGAATTTACCCCCACTATTTCAGGTCTGTTTTCAGCCAGTAACAAATATAATCTTTGTTGTTGATTGAAACGGTTAAATACCGAGTTTCGTGCAGATCAAAGAAACATCTTCCAAACAAGAAGGTAAAATGTTAATTGATGACGTCGTTACACAACGAATTTTCCTGTACCTCGCATGACAAAGATCTCCTGAAAACAATATTTCTAGTCTGTTTGCCAGGTATGCTGAATACTTCTGACACTTTGGTATGGAGCCGACCCTTGATGCCTTGGTAGCGTATGACCAATTTAAGTTGTTCAAGAACGATAAAAAAGCATTGATTGTCCTCTAATAGTATTTTTAATTTATGGAAAGCACACTTTCAGAGTCAGAACTCCATCATCTGTGCCTGCTGACAAAGTTAAACTACACTATGTTATTGCCTACACAAGGTTTGTTTTTTTAAGAAAAAATAACAAACATTGTATAGATAACAGTCACAAATAAAGAAAATAAAGAGAGCATGTTCGTGGTAAAAACCAATAAAAATAATTAAAAAAAAATAGTCCAACCAATAAAAGTAAACTAAGCAGATTTCCCACGTGGTTTTGCAATAGAGAAATCTGCCTAATAACTACTATAGTAGTAAGAAACCTCTAAACCTAAAACATTATTTAGGGCGTAATAACCCAGTAGTTTCTAGCCCAAAAAACAGTTAACCTAACCTCTAAACCTATTCACGAGGGACGAATAGTTATGGAAACGGCCACCAGAGCTCTCGGCGGAAAGTCCGAACATAGCCTACTGGCGACCACACGCAGAATACAAATGCAAATATCTCGGTTAATATTCAAGATACAGAAAAAATGTATAGAATAATATTTATAGTAAATTTAATTTGCAATAAGATTTATTCTATACAATTTTTCGATCCGACGCATAATAACAGAGATATTTTGAATTTTCAAAAATCCCCCTCTAAACCCCCCTCCCACTGGTCCGATTTCAGCCATTAACGAACTTGATCTTCCTTTTTACATAAAACGATTAAATTCCGAGTTTGGTAACGATCAAACAAAAATTACGACCCTAAGCGTTAACAGACAAATATATATATAATATATATATATATATATATATATAATTTTGAACGGACCTCATTTTCGTCATCTCCTGGGTAGGATCGATGGACATTTGAAGAAATTTTTCGAAACTCGCGTCATGAGTACGACCTCAATAGCTGATTTCCCTTAAGGGAAATCTGCTAATAAAAACCATAAACGTGAGTCATAAAGATAAAAAGTTAAAAAAAAACGTATAAACTAACCAAATTTAAAACAGAAAAAATACTAGGTAAAACCTATATTTACATATCACAATTGGGTGAAACTTCCCCTATATGCACACCAGAGAACAAATAATGAAAGTAACAAACCAAAAATAAAACATCTAATGTTAATAATAGAGAGGAGATATTTTTTATTTTGTCCTAAGATTTCTGTGTATCAGCAGGATTGATGGAACGCATATTCCTGAAAGTGAACTTTGCATAAGTTAAAACACTAGCAGATGACAAGGCCATTATTTGATCTTAATCAATTACTGTCCAGCATTCCGAAGATATTTATGTTGTGTCTATTTCCCGTTTCCTGGGCATTCTTGGAATCTTCAACACAAGTTATTAGTGCCTTTTCTGTTTGCGTTAACATTCTAGAATTTGGTTCGTTTTGTCTTGCATATTCTGTAGGAACTGCATGCTCCTTTCAAACAGCCTTGGTCCAGCTCAGATGCGACATCTGGCTGAAGATAATGGAGGTGCATTCGTATCGTGTGGGGGCGAAGGAAAAAAATGGCTGCTCGGAAGTCCCGTTTCGCGAGAGGCCCTAGACACAGGAAGAGAGGAATTTCCGGGAGCAAGTGTAGTAGTAAATCACTCCAGGCGCGATCTTTAGGAGTGTGCCGCCGAGTCGTTTATATTAAACGAGAGAGAGAAGGGGTGTCGGCTCGAAGGGGCTGGAGTTTTAAAAGCCGACTTCTCAGCCCTTCCAGAGGTGTTGGGGGAACTCGTTCCCGCGCGCGGGTTTATCACTTTCCCGCGCTTTTCCTGATAGCCTTCTCATGACTTACTAATTACTTTAATTATTCCGGATGGTCTGCCACCGCCATTCGGCGCACATGCTCCTGTAATCAGGGGGTGGGAAGGTTTGTTTCTTATTGAGCAGGAAGGGCTCATGATGTAGGGCTGAGGGAAACTTCAGAGTCTTGGATAAGGTATGTTTTAAACTTCATGAAATAAGGGTTTAGCTAAAAGCCACCCCATTGGAAAATGAGTTTATTTATAATGGCGCTGCGTAAGCTGAGCCTATTTCCCACCTGCAGGTATGGCACAGTACTTATCTCATCTTACCATATATTATATATTTCTAAATAAAAATGCAATGTGTAGAAATGGGGGTTTATTGAAGGCTGAAGACAAGAAACTGCGAATGACTCTCTTAAAGTTTTGAGTAACGGAACTTGTTTATTGTTATTATTTATTTGAGATGCCATTACAATGTCGATTCATCTTTTAACATGTTTGAATATAATTTTACAAAATTAAATAAATCTTAACATTTTACAAACCAAAGTTTTACAAATGTACAGAATGTTAGTATATTTAAATGAGGAAAAAAAACAAAATAAAAATAAAACAAAAAAAAAATAAAACAAAAACTATAAATAGTTAAAAGGAAGGAGGCAAAACTTATATTCCACGTATAGTGCTTGCTATATATAACTTTCATAATGGTAAATTGTAGCTTTTATATTTCATCAAATAATCCATTATTTCTTAAATACTTAAATTATTATTCATACAATAATCGCATTTCGCAGCAGGGGCGATTTAGCGACGAATCAGTTATTTAACATACAGCCTAATGACTAACATATTTAACATATAACATATTTAACATATAACCTATTTAAAATATAACCTATAACATATTTAACATATAACATAATTAATATATAACATATTCAACATATAACATATTTAACCTATAACATATAATTATTATATTTACGTAAGTATGCTCATTTCTGCAAATATTTTCAGTATTGCCCTACATTATAATTTGTTGAAAATGTTGTTTTGTTTCAAGTATTGTAATACGCGGTCTATGTACGGGCTACAGTCATGTAGTAATTCAGTCAAAGTGTATGGTAGGTCTATGTGAGTCCTTAAATAGCAGTCAGTTAGTATATGTTTTATAGTAAGTCTACAGTTACAGTGTTGGCAGTAGGGTTCGTCTTCTCCAGTAAGTAGGTAAGTGTGAGTTAGTCGTGAATGGCCAATTCTCAACCTCGTTAAAACTACTTCTTCTCTTCTAATTAGCCTTTTTGAGGAAGGCCATTCACCAAGTGTATATTTCAGTTCTCGAAATTTGTTATCAGTTGTGGTAAACCAAGTTTTTTTGCCATGAATTGAGTATCATATATTTTGCTTGGGCTTGAATATCTTGGTATGTACAGTATGTGTTGTCGTGAGTTCTTTTTTGAGTAGCTGACTTGGCAAGTTCGTCTATTTGTATGCTTTGTTTAATGTTTGTATGTCCGGGTAACCAGTACATAGTTATTATTTTGTTTAATGTCTGGATTTTGTGTAATATGTACGAGATGAGTCGATGTGAACTGTATATGTTTTTTAATGAATGTAATGAGCTAAGAAAGTCAGTGCAAATTATGATGTCCGTGTCCGTAGTTTCAGGTATGTTGTCTATCGCAAGTTTCAGGGCTTCGAGCTCAACTGTATATATGCTAGTCTCATCTGGCAGCTTTTAAATACTTAAAAACAACATCTATAAGTTGGCTAATGTCGGCAAGTAGTTCGCATAAATTTGTGGGTCATGGGTACGTTTTTACACATGTACGTTTTTAAACATGTTTAGAACATGGGCACGTTAAACGTGAGTACGTTTTTAAACATGTTTAGAACAACATATTTAGGATCTAAATACTTTAACAACATTGGCCCTATAAAGTTTTTTGCCACGATTCATAATATCCGAGATATTTTGAATTTTCGAATCCCCTCCTCTTTACCTGTAACCGTAGTCAGATTTCCACCATAAACGAATAAGATCTTTAGTGTTGTATGAATCAGTTAAATATCGAGCAGGGTATAGAAAGACTATTAAATTTTACGACATTAAAAATTCAAATCTTAATTGATAACGTCAACACACGATGTGCAAGGGGCTTGAGGTAAGCCATTTGATTTTATGTGTTGGCCTTAATCTCATATGATTAACCTAGAGTGGGGGGCCCATTGCGAGGGGTTCTTTAAATGAGGCACCCATGTCAGACGTTTGTTAATGAAAATTTCCCAAAGGGGAACTAAAAATAGGAGTGGACTGTATATTAGGTGAATAAGGAATCACCATGTAAAACAGGTTATGACTGGTTTGGCTCAATAGTGCACTTCTAAACATTTATATAAGTCGAAAGACATATAAAAAAGTCGGTCACGCAGGGCTGCGTAAACTAAGCAGATTTCCCACGTGATGTTTTACAATAGAGAAATCCGCCTAATAACAGCTGTAGTAGGAAGGGATCTCTAAACCTATTCACGAGGGACGAATAGTTCTGGAAACGGCCACCAGAGCTCTCGGCGGAGAGTCCGGAACATGGCAGGGTTCCGTCGACCACAAACACAATACAAATGCAAATATCTCGGTTAATATTCAAGATACAGAATAAATGTAGAACAATATTTATAGTAAATTTAATTTACAATAAGATTGATTCTATACAATTTTTCGATCCGACGCATAATAACGGAGATATTTTGAATTTTCAAAAATCCCCCCTCTAAATCCCCCCTCCCACTGGTCCGATTTCAGCCATTAACGAACTTGATCTTTCTTTTTACGTAAAACGCTTAAATATGAAGTTTGGTAATGATCAAACAAAAATTGCAACCGCTAGAGCGATAACAGACAAATATATATAATAATAATTATATATATATATATATATATATATATATATATAATTTTGAACGGACCTCATTTTCGTCATCTCCTGGGTAGGATCGATGGACATTTGAAGAAATTTTTCAAAACTCGCGTCATGAGTACGACCTCAATAGCTGATTTCTCTTAAGGGAAATCTGCTAAAACCAATGTATAAAGCATATTAAAAAACCCCAGCTGGTAAGTATTAATAATACACCAAAAAATAAATAGTATTCTGCTAGTGAATAATTCCCTGAGCATTTAAAGGAGTTATAAACTTGTGACACGTTAGCTTTAACTTCTTGCTCATGGATAAAACAATAAGAAAAATATTCCCACATTCTGGTTTAACACACATTCGATCTCATATCACAATCGCTATTTCTATGTAAAGTAAAACAGATGAGTTGAAGAGCTTAGGGGAGGGAGGAGTTACTGAAAGTAGAATAGAAAAGAAAGTACGAATAACTGGCTGAGTTAAAAATAGTTATTTATTCTACAAGTGACAAAAGTAGATCATTTTACAACTCGAGTGAAAAGTTTACCCACACGTGCGAAGCGATTGTGGTAATTTCACGAGAGTTGTAAATTCTACTTTCGTCACGAGTGTAATATTAATTTTTTTCTGTAATCGTGTAATACATGATCAGATCTAACCAGAATATGAACAAAATTAGGATGTTGTTAAGATTATGGTATGTTGTTGGTAGGATATAAGCATGGTTGTGAAAGGTAAGCACAAGTGAAAAAAGTGAATTGCCTTCTTAATTAGTAATAAGTATAAATTAAAAAATAATTTGATGTTGGAAATTAAATGCTTTTAAATGTTTCTTAACATTGTAAGAATTTATTTTAACAAAATAAATTGAAATGTGAATGAATTATTGGTGGAAATAATCAATATATTTTAAAATTTAAATATAATAATAATTACCTTCCTTGTTTATAACCTGCACTTGTTTATAACTGCACTACTTCACAATCATCACTAGTTGTTTTATAACTATGCTTATAACCTTTCACAACCATGCTTATAACCTACCAACAACATACCATAATCTTCACAACATCCTAATTTTGTTCATATTCTGGTTAGATCTGATCATGTATTACACGATTACAGAAAACATTTAATATTACACTCGTGACGAAAGTAGAATTTACAACTCTCGTGAAATTATCACACTCGCCTCCCTCTTGTGGGTAAACGATTCACTCGAAAATGATCTACTTTCGTCACTTGTATAATAAATAACTATAATAGATCATTTAATGTTCAACAAGATTGGTCCTATAACATATTACGATCCGACTCATAATAACTATTCCAGGTCCTACTTCGACCAATAGTAAATATGATCTATTGTGTTGACTGGAACGGCTAAATATCGAGTGTGGTATAAATCAAATAATCATTCTCGAATAAAGAACGAAAAATCTTAATTAATGACATCACCTGGTGTATTCGAATGTCTCACAAAGTAATAGTCTATTAGCAGATTTCTCTTAAGGGAAATCTGCTATTGAGGTTGTACTCATGACGGAATTTTCGAAATTTTTCTTCAAATGTCCATCGATCCTACCTAGTAGATGACGAAAATGAGGTCCGTTCAAAACTGTATATATATATATATATATATATATATATATATATATATATATATATATATATTTGTCTGTTACCGCTATAGCGGTCGCAAATTTTGTTTGATCGTTACCAAATTCGATATTTAGTCGTTTTATGTAAAAAGAAAGATCAAGTTCGTTAACAGCTGAAATCAAACCAGTGGGAGGGGGGGGGGTGTTAAGAGGGGATGATTTTTGAAAATTCGAAAAATCTCCGTTACTATACGTCGGATCGAAAAAAATTTCAGAGTCAATCTTATTGCAAATTAAATTTACTATAAATATTGTTATATACATTTATTCTCTATCTTGAATATTAACCGAGATATTTGCATTTTTCAGTTTTCAGCCCTCAGCAAACCGCCACTTCTACTCATGTTTCATACACAATACTCTGCTACATAATAAATCACGTTATTCGAAGTTTAAATAACAAAAATTGTATTCAAGAGACCTTTATTAAACGAGATACATGCAAATATGTCCTGGTGACTCCCCCCCCCCGTCTTAAGGTTTTGGACTACAAAAATTTGATTGATTGAGATAACAATTATTCTGACTCATTATTAAATACAGTACTAGATATAGTGAATAGTTCTCAATAAAATTAATATGTTATATTCTAAAATATTTCAGTAATTGTTTTTCTTTCCGGTGTGAGGCGGGGAGAACCTGTTCTTTATATTTCTAGCCTAACGTTTCCTGTCGGCAGGTTATTGAAATTGGATGAATCATTTCTTATTTCCGTTTGTATTTATTCACGGTGGTGTTGTGTTAGCAGTATGTAGATTTATATATTACTAAACTTCACGTGGGAAATCTGCTTAGTTTACGCAGCTTCTGCGTGACGGACTTTTTATTTGGTATTTAACCTTGGAGTGAGGTGGTTCATGATATAATAGCTTGTATCTATAAATAAGGAAACATTTTGGTTTATAATCGAAGTTGTGAAAAAACGAACGTAACATTTACAGAAGATATTTAGCCGATTCAGTCAACACTGAAAATCGTAATCGGACCTGGAAGATTCGTAGCTTCGAGGGGGGATTAGAAAATTCAAAATATCTTCATTATTTCGTGTCGGATCATAAAATATTATAGAACCAATCTGGTAGAAATTTTGATTTTCTCCAATTGTTGCTCATTTATGTTTTTAGTAACTGAGGTATTAACACGTTCGCTGCTGCAGTCTATATACAATTTACTCCACCAGTAACTGCATCGGTCCCCGGCGTCCGATGCTTGTCTTAACGTTAAAACCTGTATCGGACCCCGGGGACCGATATAGTTTTCGAAGTTATCGCATTTTCTTGACAATTCAAGTGAACTAAATGAATGAATTAGCAGAGCAATCAGTACTCCAAACCTAGAACTAGCACCAGCAAAGCCAGGAGAAGTCCCCGGCGTCCGATGTCGTCTACAACTAATGAACATCCCCGTTGAAATATCTCTCATAATAAGCCTGCTAGAGCCTTCGTCTTTTTGGAGTGGACTGAAGGAGAGGGGCCCGTCCTGATAGACTAGATGACCATCGGACTCCGGGGACCGATGCAGCAGCGAACGTGTTAAGGGAGTTATTCATACTTTCTTGTTTTTTACCTATATTATCCCCCCCCCACCTCTTCTACTCGTCGGGTTTAGGACATATAAATAGAGAATACAGGGTAATATAAAATCACAAGCACACAAATCCGCTCCCTCCAGCACTTGGGAAATCTATTTAGTTTACGCAATCCCTGAGCGACTGATTTTTTGTCGAAAATCGAAATAATTGATAGCAAAATGAATTTGTACAATTTAGCCGTGAGTAACCCTTTCATAGTCCTTTATTGCAATTGACAACTCCGTTTCAAAATGACACTTTCAACTGATAACAGATTGTTCATCCATTTCTCCTGATAATGTAAGTCACGTGTGGATGGTGTTCCAGCCCGGGGGAGTTGTATAAGGTCGATGACCGTTGGCGGTTAGTGGGACATAAGCTGGCAAGAAGTTATAATCCTAGCTGGAGTCGAGATTGCCCGGTGAATCGGCAGTAGCCGTATCGTATTTCACCCGGCAAGGGCCGACACCGCTCGGGCAACTTTGTCATCTCTTCGCCAACTGTTTCCCAACACTAGAAATACTTGAGAAGAAGAGTTCTCCACTCTACGAAGAGAATCCCTTCCAAGACGTCCCTGTCTTGGATTATAGCACAAAGAGAGATAACATAACGCTGTTCAAGTTAAAACTTAAGGGAGATCCAAATAAAAACATTATAAAGCATCAACAAAATATATAAAAAAAAAACAAACATATAATTAATAAAACTTTAAAAGTTAATAAGGTAAATAAAAAAAAAAATCCGTCACGCAGGAGCTGCGTAAACTAAACAGATTTAAGGTCAAAAATAGATAAATCTACATACTAGTGTCACATTTCACCATCGTAAAAATTAATTGAATAATGGCAAACTTTAATGAAAAATCATTATTTTAATAACCACCCAACGGCCTCCAAAGCGCCTGAACTGTAATCAAACAGGTTTGTCAGCCTCTCAGCCCTGAAAAGATACGTTGAAATATTCTTCACCGGAAAGAAGAACTATTACTGAAATATATCTGAAAATAAAGTATTCATTTCATTCATAACTATTTACTATATCTTGCACTGTAATTTATAATAAATCAGAATAATTTTTATCTCAATCTCTCAAATTTTCGTAGTCCAGATTTCGGTGAGTATAGTAATATAAAAGTCCGTCACGCAGGGGCTGCGTAAACTAAGCAGATTTCCCAAGTGAAGTTTTACAATAGGGAAATCTGCCTAATAACAACTGTAGTAGTAAGAAACCTCTAAACCTAAAACATTATTTAGGGCGTAATAACCCAGTAGTTTCTAACCCCAAACAAACCTATTCACGAGGGACGAATAGTTATAGAAACGGTCGCCAGAGCTCTCGCCGGAAAGTTCGAACATAGCCTACTGGTGACCATACGCAGAATACAAATGCAAATATCTCGGTTAATATTCAAGATACAGAATAAATGTATAGAACAATATTTATAGTAAATTTAATTTGCAATAAGATTTATTCTATACAATTTTTTCGATCCGACGCATAATAAAGGAGATATTTTGAATTTTCAAAAATCCCCCCCTCTAAACCCCCCTCCCACTGGCCCGATTTCAGCCATTAACGGACTTGATCTTCCTTTTTACATAAAACGATTAAATTCCGAGTTTGGTAAAGATCAAACAAGAATTGCGACCGCTAGAGCGTTAACAGACAAATATATATATATATATATATATATATATATATATATATATATATATAATTTTGAACGGACCTCATTTTCGTCATCTCCTGGGTAGGATCGATGGACATTTGAAGAAATTTTTCGAAACTCGCATCATGAGTACGACCTCAATAGCTGATTTCCCTTAATGGAAATCTGATAAAAAGAACAGCTTCTGAAGAACACAATGGTTGCAACTACAATGCTTAGCCTTGAGCAACAAACGGCCAGCAGTATGATTTGATCCGGCTCCCGGGACATTTTGAAAAACCCAATTGAACAAACATATTACACTAATTACTCTAAATGAGGGAGATGAGGAGAGATTTGTGCGTTTGGCAGTACTCGTAAATGCCGACAGTTCTTTTCAATGGTGAAAGTTAATAAATCAAAACATCGAACAAGGCTGACTATAATTTCGAAGCTTCTTTACGTCTTTGCATCACTGGAATTAATCCAAACGTCTATGGGTACGATTGATTTCGGTGTGGCTTTTTAACTTTCGTTGTTTGTAATAATTCCAAAATTAGCTTTAATTATAATGTTGTACCTATTTTTTCATTTCATTTTGTTATTTTAATAAATTGTATTATAATTACACTCTCATATAATTTCATGTCTGTTATCTATCGTTAAAAATTATTACAACACTACTTTTAAAAGCGTCCCGCCTACGTATTTGTTCACTAAAGTTTGGCCCACAACATGTCAAAGGTTGCCCTTACCTGATTTAGATCATGATGTTTTATATATATATATATATATATATATATATATATATATATACGGGTATATGCCACCACAAAGTATGTAAACGACTGCAGGTCATACAAGGCTCCTAGGCAAGTGGTTTTTTCCCCGGAGGTGCACTCCACCTAACCGGACTTTTCATCTTTCTTTTTACGCCTTTTTCAGTTTTTACACTGGCCTGGACAAAAAGGGGCGCGGAGGGGAACGAAGCGGAATGTGGGCACAGCTTGGAGGCAAAATGGAGTGGAAACTGAATGGAGTAGGTACTGTTCGACTTGGTCTCTTCAGAGGTCTCCTCTAGGTTTTTCATCTTTCCTCTAACCTATAGCATCTCTCTCTCTCTCACTCTCTCTCTCTCTCTCTCTCTCTCTCTCTCTCTCTCTCTCTCTCTCTCTCTCTCTCTCTCTCTCTCTCTCTCTCTCTCTCTCTCTCTCTCCCTCCCTCTCTCTCTCTCTCTCTCTCTCTCTCTCTCTCTCTCTCTCTCTCTCTCTATATATATATATATATATATATATATATATATATATATATATATATATATATATACTAGCTCAGATACCCGGCTTCGCCCGGGAATTCATTTGAGGCTGAATGGTGATGGTATTTTTTAGCAGGCTTTACATTGCACAATATTTTGACATTTACCCGTCCCAGTGTTTAGGATTGATACCCTTCTTTGCCATGGATTTGCTAATAATAGAATTATTTGTTCGATAAGGCATCACAGTCTTCGATATTTTTATATTTCCCGTCTCTTATACATGTAAATATGGTGAATTTTTATTTCAGGCCTCCCTTTTACCCCCCTCCCGTTCGAACCTAAAAATTTTAATATAACTTATAATCATGGAAGAATTAATGCTAATTGACATACCGAGTTTTGTTAAGTTCGGTTCAGCCGTTAGTGCCCGCTAAAGTTTTAACGTATAACTCATTTATACTTAGGTATACGACAAAAGTGTATATAACAAAAGTTACTCCAAATAACAAAATAAACAACTTTTGTTATGTTTATATTTGCGGAAAAACCAATAGGAAACGAAATATCGCTATTTTTAATGTCAGGCTTTTTTTATAACCCCCACTCCTGCCCGTCCATAGAAATGTTGTTATTGCATATTATAATTAATGCCTCACTACTAATACAAATACCGAGTTTTATTCAGTTCGGTTGAGTCTTTTTTGGGCAAATAATATTGTTGACTCCCGCTATAATTTTTGGAGTATAACGCATTTAAACTTCGGAATACGACAAAAGTGTATATAACATAAGTTACTCTAAATAACAAAATAAACAACTTTTGTTATGTGCACATTTCCCGAAAAACCAATAGAAAACGAAATATCGCTATTTTTAATTTCAGGCTTTCCTTATAACCCCCACTCCTGTTCGTCTCAGAGAAAATTAACATAGCTTAAAGTCTAAGTTGGGTTAGTAGTAATATACATACCAAGTTTCATAAAATTCGGTTCAGCCGTTTATGCGTGAAAAGGTAACAAACAAACAAACAAATAAACAAACAAACAAACAAACAAATAAACAAACAAACAGACACCAAAGAAACAAAATGCAGTTATGGTGTCTATGACATGTGAAACGAAAAGTTATCGTGAAATTTCGCGAAAAAAATCAATGTACAGACAGAGGTTACAATTTTATATATATATATATATATATATATATATATATATATATATATATATATATATATATATATATATATATTGCTACGTTTATTACAAACATAATAAAGGTCGTACACTACACAATTGGTAAATTATTCTTAACTATTACTCACAGTATGTACTGATAACTTTACTTCTTATTGCACAATAACTCACGATCACTGAAGTTCTCAAAAACACAGCACTGCACTGAACTTCCCAAAGAACGAGGCATAGCACTGTCCTTTACGGGTAAATAAACACGGCACAAAACTGAAATTATAATGCACTGTTCACTAAAGTCACACTGAACGTACTGTTACTATTCACTTGAAGAGAGCTGAGAACAAACAAGACTGTTTTTTTTTTTTTCTCAGACCCAGCATATCTGAAGGTGGTGTAACCCACCGTGGGTGAGAATGATAGTTCCCCTTCTACTGAACTTGGTTCCATTTTAAGGGAGATGGTAATTTGTACGGGATGTAATGGAACTGACGAGGGTGGGTCGTTCCTGCGGGGGTTGTTGGCAGTGTTAGCGTATATGCGGGCCAAGGGATGGAGGGAGCTGTGTTGAGGACGGAATCCGGACTGCTCGTGGGGAATGAGGGATTTCTCCTCACAGAAATCTACAAGATACCGGAGGATTATACGTTCCTGTATGTTGGAGATGTGTGGCAGGAGGCTGATGGGACGGTAATGGTCGGGAGAGGGCAGGTTTCTGGCAGGTTTTAGGAGGGGGACAACGATTGCGTGTTTCCACATGGTGGGGAAGTGACGGAGGCGGAGACAGGTGTTGAGGAGGTGGTTTAGGTAGGAGAGAGCCTTCCGCGGAAGCTGACGGAGTAGCACGTACCGCACCCCGTCCATCCCAGGGGACTTTTCTCCCTTGGTCCGGCGAAGGATGGCAGAGAGCTGCCTGGGGGAGGAGAACATGAAATTATCAACGCTCTCCGTCCCAGGCGCCTCATCAAACTGACTGATGGGCCGAGCAGGACAGCATTTATGGACTGGCGGTGTGATCAAAAGAGAACTGCCCAGACAAGTCTATATCCCAGGCGGGTATCGCCCAGAACATTCTTTGGCGCTAAAGGTACTACCCTCGGGTGGTTCATTTCATCTATTTCGTACTTCATAAATACCTGATCAGCTCTGTGTACTTTTTCATGCAATTGACTTTTTCGCAACAGTATATATATCCCTCTACCTCTCTTAGGTGCTGAGAATGTTATTTTTGACATAATAAATACATTGGCCGTTCTTGGAGAAGTTCCTGATAGCTTGCAATACAAACATTCCCTCAAATGTCCATCAATCCTATCTAGTAGATGGCGAAAATGAGGTCGGTTCAAAATTATATGTATTCTTGCCTGTTAGCAATTTTTGTTTGATCGTTACCGATATTATATAAGTGTTTCATGCAAAACTATATTTCGGACAAGATCGCTAATGGCTAATATCAGAGAGGTAATGGGGGGGGGGGGAGATTTCGAATATTCAAAATATCTTACATATATGTAGGTCGGATAGAATACGATTACAGAAAAAATCACATTTAATTGTCTATACACGTGTTATATAAATTTATTCCTCATCTTGAAAATAGCCCAGATGTTTCCATTTTTTATTTTTTAGCCTAAGCCCCACTCATAATGGATACATGCAATTCGTTGTGTGACTGCGTCATCAATTAAGATATTCAGTCACACATTGATACTATTAGCAGATTTACCTTAAGGGAAATCAGCTATTGAGGTTGTACTCATGACGCGATTTTAAAAATTTTTCTTCAAATGTTCATCGATCATAACCAGGAAGATGACGAAAATGAGGTCCGTTCAAAACTATATATATATATATATATATATATATATATATATATATATATATATATATATATAGAGTGGTAACATATATATATATATATATATATATAGAGTGGTAACAGATATATATATATATATCTGTTACCACTCTACTACCGTAATTATTGTTTAATCGTTACCAAAATCGATATTTAGTCGTTTTATGTAAAAAGAGAGATCAAGTTTGTTAACGGCTGAAATCGGGCAGGGGGAGGGGGGGGGTTTAAAATGGAGGATTTTCAAAAATTCAAAATATTTCCGCTACCATAGGTCGAATCGAACAATTGTATAGAACCAATCTTATTGCAAATTAAATGTTCTATAATTATTGTTATATACATTTATTCACTATCTTGAATATTAATCTAGATATTTGCATTTCTCAGGTATCAGCCTTCAGCAAACCGCTACTTCTACTCAAGTTATATAAACAATACTCTCCTAAATAATAAATCACATTATTCGAAGTTTAAATACCAATAATTGTATTCAAGAGACCTTTATTATACGAGATACATACAAATATGCCCTGGTAACCCCCCCCCCCGTCTTAAGGTTTTGCACTACTAAAATTTGATTGATTGAAATAACAATTATTCTGACTCATTATTAATTACAGTACTAGATATAGTAAATAGTTCTTAATAAAATTAATGTGTTATATTCTGATATATTTCAGTAATTGTTTTTCATTCCGGTGTGAAGGCGGCCGACCCGTTTGTTTACATTTCTAACCTAACGCTTCCTGTCGGCAGGTTATTGAAATTGGATGAAAAATTTCTTATTTCCGTTAGTATTTATTCAGGGTGGTGTTGTGTTGCCAGTATGTATATTTATCTATTACTAAACTTCACGAGGGAAATCTGCTTAGTTTACGCAGCTCCTGCGTGACGGACTTTTTATGGAGTCTGTGGTCGGGTATAGGTCGGCCATTTCCGTCACTACTCGACTCAGGTGGAACCTTACCTGTCGTTTCTAACCTTACCTTACCTTCGTTACTTTGTGAGATTTATGCAAATACGGTCTTTTCATCTACCTTCTTTAGTTCTTGGATTACTAAAATTTGAGTTATTAAAATATAAATTATTCTTAGAATTCAAGCTGTTTCAGTTGGGAATTTATTTTAATTATCTGAAATATTTCTCATTACCGTTTGTATTTAATCAGGGTGGTATTGTGTTACCAGTATGCGGATCTTTCTATTGTAAAACATCACATGGGAAATCTGCTTAGTTTACGCAGCCCCTGCGTGTCGGACTTTTCTTGTTAGAATACTGTATTCAACAAGGTCGCCATGACGTTCAACCTCAATAGCAGTTTTAACTTAAATTTCAAGGAAGTAGTGCCATTTATTTAAATAGTATAAGTGATTATCGTCATCCGAAAAAGGGTGGTTCTCAAACTACGGGTCAATATTGCGTCCAAATAAGATTCCTCGCTAACCATTAATTTTAACCTCCCCATTTTTTTTTATTTGTTCGAAGGAAGGTCTAAGTAACAAGAATCCATTAAATGGTTAGGTATAAATACAGTGAAAATATGGTTTTTATGCGAACAAAGTGGATATTTGTAATTACCGTGGCTGTCCCAAAACATGATTTTCCATTATGAAAGTGTCCTTCAGCATGAAAACATTGCGCTTGGATCCCAAAAGTTGTGGAATAACCAAGAGGTAGATTTCATTGATCAGAATCATGAACAATTTTCAACTTTTGATGGCCAGTAACAATATAAGCATGGTTTACTTTTTGTCCCAAGAAAAATTGTAATTACCGTGTCAAAAAAAAAAGAGAAAATTTTTCACCAAGGCAAATAAGGGATACGGGACTTTTTTTCTTCCCCACACAAGGTGGCAACCCTGCTTGCCATGAATCCAGATGTTCCAGGAGGTTCAAGTCAGTTTCAAGTGTGCATCCAGTGCCGAAGGTTGTTGAACCTGGTGAGTAGCTTTTTCCTTGTAATTACCATGGGCTCTTGTAACATTTTAATTTTTAGATTAAATTGTTTTCTTTTTGATTTTATTTTGAAGAGCTTGAACAGCTGATTTGAAGCTAAGAAAAAGCATCTCAATAATATTTTTTGTTGTCAGAATATTTCAATTCAAACGTCTATATGTAATTACCATGCTACAAAATGTGTAATTACCATGGTTGTAGTAAAAACCTTGGTAATTACATTTTGAGTGTTGATTGTGGTTATTTCATCACAGTGTCTTCTTTTTCATTGCAGATTATATATGTGACTTGAAAAATGCCAGCTCCTGGTCGACCAAAGTCAACCCTATCCAAAGAAGAGAAGTTGGCTAGGAAGAGGGAAGCAGAGAGAGAAAGGAGAGCGAGGAGGAAAGCTGATGTTGAGTTACAGAAAGAGGACCAGCTGAAAGAAAGACTTCGGTACTTGGGGAGAAAGAAAGAAGGGGAAAAAAATTAAGATGGTGAAAGACCTAACTCCAAGAGAGCTTAGGCAACGTCGGAAGAAAGTGAGAGAAATGTAAGACGATTCCGAGAAAAAAACAGAATCTTGGTAGGCACACTTGCGAACACACCACCTCAATCACCAATGGTTGGAAATGATTTAGTTCGACCTCAACCAGGAAGAAGTCGGAGAGAAGCTGGCTTGAGAAGAAATAGGAGAGAAAGGAGTAAATTGTACAGGCAGATGGCAAAGCTTAAAGAAACGATTGAAACCACTACTAAGGCCAAGGATATGTATAGAAAAAGGTATGAAAGGTTGATTAAAAAACTAAAGAAGCAGGATCTGTTGAGTCCCAAAAGTAAGGTGAAACACCTCCTACAACGCAAAACCCCGGAAAATGAAAAATAGATAAAAAGAAGGCTCTTTTTAGGAGAAGTAACGCAGCGCCAGCTGTCTGCAAGTTTTGCACAAACAAAGCATAAAAGGAGTCATAGGCAAATTTTTGTTAAAGTGGTGGGTGGTGACATTTTACATAAGTACAGAGTAATGATGCAAGCTGGAGAGTTTTTTTCACAACGTATCTATAAGTCAAATCGAAGAAGGAATTGCAAGGTACGAAAGAAAATTAAAACACAAGGCATTGGAGCAGCAAAATAAAATTATAAAATTCTTAATGGATGACGAACAGAGCTCACCTTGCCCTGGAAAAAAGCAATTTAAAATTTTTAATGCAAAAAAAAGTTCAGATACGATATCTAAACAACACAATGAAAGTCTTGAATGACAGGTTTTCAAAGACATTGTCGAAAAAGTTGAGCTACGCTACATTCTGCCGTTTCAGGCCCCCACATGTTGTTGCTCCCAAGCTTGATGGACGAGACAGCTGTATGTGTATCAAACATGAGAATATGAAGTTCCTCACCTTTCAGCTCGTAATCCAGACTCTCTGATAAAAAAGTCCGTCACGCAGGGGCTGCGTAAACTAAGCAGATTTCCCACGTGAAGTTTTACAATAGAGAAATATGCCTAATAATAACTGTAGTAGTAAGAAACATCTAAACCTAAAACATTATTTAGGGCGTAATAACCCAGTAGTTTCTAGCCCCAAAAAACAGTTAACCGAACCTCTAACCCTATTCACGAGGGACGAATAGTTATGGAAACGGCCACCAGAGCTCTCGGCGGAAAGTCCGAACATAGCCTACTGGTGACCACACGCAGAATACAAATGCAAATATCTCGGTTAATATTCAAGATAAAGAAAAAATGTATATAACAATATTTATAGTAAATTTAATTTGCAATAAGATTGATTCTGTACAATTATTTGGTCCGACGTATAGTAACGGAGATATTTCGAATTTTCGAAAATCCTCCCCTCTAAACCCCCCTCCCACTGGTCCGATTTTAGCCGTTAACGAACTTGATCTTTCTTTTTACATAAAACGACTAAATATCGAGTTTGGTAACGATCAAACAAAAAATGCGACCGCTAGAGCGGTAACAGCCGAATATATATATATATATATATATATATATATATATATATATATATATATATATATATATATAGATATATATATACAGTTTTGAACGGACCTCATTTTCGTCATCTCCTGGGTAGGATCGATGGACATTTGAAGAAAAATTTCGAAAATTCCGTCATGAGTACAACCTCAATAGCTCATTCCCTATAAGCGAAATCTGCTAAAACACTGGGTTGTGCGACCATGGGTGAAAAGTGCTACCTTCGAAAGTGCCAGGCATGCTCATCGAATGTAATTGGGTTCCAACCATTTAACAATAGCACTCAATTTTCCTACAACATGTGGACTACGAAATTTGACGAGCGAAAAATTAAAGGTACCCAAAGACTGGTAAAACACACCGTAAAAGAAAAAAATCAATCATCTCTGCTAGATAGATGGTGTCAGGAAGTTAGAGAGTGAAATAAACGAATTCATGAGGCACACTCATGCAATACACCACCAACACTAGTATAAATACTAGTTTATAAGATTTTGTATTTGCCTATTTAATTAATAAGCACTGACTCTGTGCTATTACTTAAGTATTACCTGGTCAACTTTTGGGCTGTGAAATGATAACCTGCGAAATGTAAATTATAAGACTAATCTAGTTAAGACTAGTCAAGAAATGTTATTTTGTTTATTTTAAATGTTTTCTGTTAGTTTTTTTTTGTATGACTGATTTTGATCATTAAATAAAAGTTATTTTTCTTTGCGCATTAGTTGATATGTGTTAACCCCATTATGACTCAGCATAAGCAACATAAGAACCGACATGAATCTAAGAAACAGAAAAGTCCGTCACGCAGGGGCTGCGTAAACAACAATAGAAAAATCTGCCTAGTAATAACCTATTCTCACGAGGACGAATAGTTAGTGAAACGGCCACACTAGCGCTAGTGCGCGCGGCGGAATCTCCCGAACATAACCGACCACACTCACAATACAAATACAAATATCTCGGTTAATATTAAAGATACAGTATAAATGTATAAGACAATAATTATAGTAAATTTAATTTGCAATAAGAGTGATTCTGTACAATTTTTCGATCCCAAGTACAGTAACGGAGATAATTCGAATTTTCGAAAATCCTCCGCTCCAAACCCCCCCTCCCGCTGGTCCGATTTCAGCCATTAACGAACTTGATCTTCCTTTTTACATAAAACGATTAAATTCCGAGTTTGGTAAAGATCAAACAAAAATTGCGACCTCTAGAGCGTTAACAGACAAATATATATATATATATATATATATATATATATATATATATATATATATATATAATTTTGAACGGACCTCATTTTCGTCATCTCCTGGGTAGGATTGATGGACATTTGAAGAAATTTTTCAAAACTCGCGTCATGAGTACGACCTCAATAGCTGATTTCCCTTAAGGGAAATCTGCTAAAAAATGTAATTACCATGCTCCAACCCGTAATTACCATGGACCCAAAAATTAAAGATTTTAATTTTTGAAGAGAAAAATTGAGTTTGATTTGTTTGCGACATATTGTCTGTACAAAGGCGACCCCAGAAAGAAGCAAGATTTTTTTTTCAGATTTTTAGAGCAAAGTTCAGTATGACAGATTTTGCCATGAACGAAATTGACCAGTAGTTTGAGAATCACCCAAAAAGTGCTGAAATGGTCACGTGTACGCGAAAAAATCTTATCCGATTTCAGGTACTAACCTGTTACTCAAGAAAGTTATGGTTCGGAGAAAGTAAGAATGTTACGAACATGTCGTAAACTCAAAGGTATATTTTTCTTTTCATGAAGAAACTTATTTTCACATAAACTTACATTCGCCATATTAGAGGGTTAAGAGATGTTCGTTTTAATATCTTACTCTATTAGGGAAGCCTTTCAGGGGAGTTTTCCCGAGTTATTTTGATGTAAGAGCCCTAGCAACATTGAACTTGCTTTAAAAGTTTCAGGGGTGGGGGGTGGAGCACATGGAAAGGTGTTTAGTGTAATTACATTGTTATATTTCACTTCCAACAACTTTCATCGTACTAATATACTTTTTGCTGCTCGCCCATTAACTAAAAAAGTAATTAAAAAGTTGTGGGAGGGGGGGGGGATCCTCATAAACTTCTCAAGGCTTATCAGTGTAAAGGAAATCTCCAATTAACCTAATACTCACGACGAGATTTTTCGAAAGTGTCTCCCAATTTCTACTTGTCCTACTAATAAATGATGAATAATTTATTTATTATTTATTTTAGCCTTAACGGAAATCTGCTATTGAGGTTGTACTCATGACGGAATTTAAGAAATTTTTCTTCAAATGTCCATCGTTTTTACCTAGTAGATGACGAAAATGAGGTCCGTTCAAAACTGTATATATATATATATATATATATATATATATATATATATATATATATATATGTATATATATTTGTCTGTTACCGCTCTAGCAGTCGCAATTTTTGTTTGATCGTTACAGAACTCGATATTTAATCGTTTTATGTAAAAAGGAAGATCAAGTTCGTGAACGGCTGAAATCGGACCCATGGGAGGGGAAGTTTAGAGGGGAGGACTTTCGAAAATTCGAAATATCTCCGTTACTATACCTCGGATCGAATAATTGTACAGAACCAATCGTATTACAAATAACATTTACTATAAACATTGTTATATGCATTTATTCTCTATCTTGAATAAATAACTCTGATATTTGCATTTTTATTAACTCTCCAATTCCTATATTGCATTCACGATTGTAACTTTGTTTCCACTTAGTTTTTCCATATGCTATGCATCCAAATTTATGGAAAAAAAAAGTGTTTTCAAAATTATAGCTAATTTTAGCCACGATTGTTTGAGTAAGTATTTTGTGTTTTTCTCCAGTTTTTTTTGATACGGTTGGAAGCAGTAACTATTTCAATAATAACAAAACACAAAAAAAGCGAGTTCAAAAAAGCGAGGCTGCTCTGATCACACTTGAAAACATGAAGGTAACTGATTTTGGAAGGTTATACTCATTCGTGAGAGCATTCTAGTGGCTTGGGCAGGCTGTGGCACGTTCTATAGATACTGAAGTGTGCTTGAAGGGCTTTAAAGATAAATAAACGAGTTGAACATTTAAAAGAAAAGAAAAAAAAGAGGTGCACCCTGGAGGGTGCATTAGGAACTGAAGAGTTAAATCGACGGCTAAAGGACGAGAGTGAAATTGGATGAAACATTTCTTATTACCGTTTTTATTTATTCTCGGTGGTGTTGTGTTACCAGTATGTAGATGTATCTATTACTAAACTACACGAGGGAAATCTGCTTAGTTTACGTAGCACCTGCGTGATGGACTTTTAATTCATTTAGCTACTTTTTAAATAGATATTTATCATTAGCAATTATTATTAACGATAACTTTAAAAAAAAAAATAATCATTCAAACTTACTTTTTTGTAAAATAGTCGAAAACAACTATAAAAAAACCGGGAATCTTGCGGCGAAGAAGCAATTCTCTCAAAGACCTCTTTCACTGTGCTAGAGTCAAATAGGGAATGGTTTGGGAAAGACTGGAGCAATGACCTGACGACAACGTGTCGGGGCCCGCCCCTGGGAACAACTCACAAAACCGACAATGTGTCGTCAGCCCCAGTCATAGTGTTAAACAGTTTAAGAATCGTTGATGGCTGAAATCATATGGAGGGTTCAGTGTTAAAGTGGACCAAGTCCAATTTTTGCCCATTTGTTACCGGCTATGGTATGATGAAGCTAAAAGCATATATTTTTCATTGCAATTGTGAACCAAGTTCTTAGTTCATCAATTTGTCACTAGGGAGCGCAGTTCTCAGGTGCACAGAACTCATATGATTTTTTTTCAGTGTTGAAGTGAACCAAGTCCAGACATCATTGTTTTGGTTTCATAGTACCACTGCTTATGAACCTATTTGGTTACTTTAACAATCATTTTCTATTTTTAAAAGTTATTTTAGTTGTTGTATGGTATGAAATAATCGAGTCAGCAAAAAAGAAAGAACCAAAATTTAAAGTGGAACGTATGAACAGAACTGAATTTCTAAGTACCTTCACACTGGAAAAGTCAATCACTAATCGAAAAAAGGAAAATGAAAATAACAAATTAAACTGGATGAAAATGTGCTGGCTGAGATTTCAAAGAGATTCACCCTGGGAAATAAAATTCAAAGAAAATCTTAATGACATTTCTCAGTTTAGAACAATTGACTTGGAGAAGAAGAAAGAAGTCGGAAGACCTTTACTTTCCTTGGCATCTGTTTCACAGCCTCTCCTTTACCAAACACGCAGACCCATGACTGATGCAAAGAAAAAGGATATGCTATCACTGCTGCCATACATTCCACCAGTTTTCCATGAATACTACAGAAACTTGCCAGGGCCGCTCATAACCCGGTCTGTGGCTTCCGTTGAGGTATCTACAGATGGGGATACTGATGAGATTGAATATCTGTAAACTAATGTAATTATGTCTCTTTCCATGGAATAAACATTTCTGAGTTTTTAATAAAGAGTTTTAATTTTTCATCAGATTTTTAAAAAAACTCTTCAGAAGCAAAGTGAACCAAGTCCTGCACTTTATGATAAATGGCTGTCCATAAGTGTACAGGTTAAACATAGTATAATATTAACACATGTGAGATCTAAGTTAGACTTGTATTAACAACATTGAGTTGTAAAAATAGGGTTTTTTGTATCTTATAATTAATTATTTGTTTTAAACTTAAAACCCACTTTTCTCAAAACTGACTCCGATGGACTTGGTTCACTTTAACACTGAGCCCTACATATCACAGCGGGCTAGGGGGGAAATTCGAAAATTCAAAATATCTCCATTATAATGACTATTGGCAGCTGTTTCTGATTATAATTACTTGAATTTAGTACTACTTTCAGTTATAAAGTGTTTATTTATAACATTTACTGAGCTTTTTTGACATTGTTTAATTTTTGACTTTCTGAGGTGCAAATCAACTTTAATGTGATGTCCATAACTGAGTGTTGTTCCGCCGTCCGTTTATCTGGGGATCAACTATTCCAAATGAAAAGTAATTGCAGCATTGATTGCACTATTGACAAGCTTGATATTTATCATTGGACTAGACCATAAATTTCCAACACGACCATCTTGAGGGCGATGTATTAATGAGTGTCGGCTAACGACCCGCTAATAGTTTCGTATGGAAAGCATCTACCATTTATGGTGAGGGTGACTGTTTGCAGATTGACAGCTAGTAATGGTGGTGTATAAGCTGTATTTGGTGATTGGTGCATTAGCTACGAGAAGTAATGATGGAGTAGTGTTCTTCCCCTCTGATAGATGGCGGTGCGTGTTAGTGGGGGGGGGGTGTATTTGGTATCATTAGCCAAGAATGATGCACACAGTTACGGATGCACTTTAGCTTCACGGTGAAAGTGCATTTTATTTAATTTATCCTCAGGCATATCAGCTGCTCAGGTTGAAAATTATGTATTTTCGCAGATTTTCCTTAAAAGAAATCAGCTATTGAGGTCGTACTCGTAATGGAATTTTCGTGGAAATTCTTCAAATGTCCATCAATCCAACCCAGGAGATAACGAAAATGAGAAATGGTATACACACACACACACACACACACACACACACACACACACACACACACACGCACACACACACACACACACACACATATATATATATATATATATATATATACTAGCTCAGATACCCGGCTTCGCTCGGGAATTCATTTGAGGCTGAATGGTGATGGTATATTTTTGGCAAGGATTTACTTTGCACAATAGTTTGACATTTACCCGTTCCAGTGTTTAGGGGTAACACCCGTCGTTTCTGGGGATTTGTTAATAATAAAATTAATTTGTTATGTAAGACTTCACTGTCCTGCATATTTTCATATTTCCCGTTTCCTGTGCATTATACATAGATTTGAATTATAAAGGAGAAAATATTGACATACATTTGAATTAATTATTAGCAAATTTCTATAAATAACAAAATAAACAACTTTTGTTATGTGCATATTTGCCGAAGCCCCAATAGGAAATCACTATTATTAATTTCAGACCTCCCTTATAACCCCCACTCCTGCCCGTTCCTAGAAATGTTAGTATGGCTTATTATAGTATAAGGAAGGCGTTCGTGCTAATACACATACTGAGTGTTTTATTTAGTTCGGTTGAGTCTTTTGTGCCAAATAAAATTGTTGACTCCCGCTATAATTTTTTGCGTACAACGCCTTTATACTTCCGTATACGGCAAAAGTGCATATAACAAAAGATAAACAACTTTTGTCATGTGCATATTTGCTGAAAAAGCAATAGGAAACGAAATATCGCTATTTTTAATTTCAGGCCTCCCTTATAACCCCCACTCCTGCCCGTCCCTAGAAATGTTAGTATGGCTTATTATAAGGAAGGCGTTAGTACTAATTCACGTACCGAGTGTTTTATTTAGTTCGGTTGAGTCTTTTGTGCCAAATAAAATTGTGGACTCCCGCTATAGTTTTTAGCGTATAACTCATTTATACTTCCGTATACGGCAACAGTGCATATAACAAAAGTTACTCTAAATTACAAAATAAACAACTTTTGTTATGTGCATATTTGCTGAAAAAGCTATAGGAAACGAAATATCGCTATTTTTAATTTCAGGCCTCCCTTATAACCCCCACTCCTGTTTGTCTTAGAGAATATTAATATAGCCTAAAGTCTAAGTTGGGCTAGTAGTAATATACATACTAAGTTTCATAAAATTCGGTTCAGCCGTTTATGCGTGAAAAGGTAACAAACAAACAAACAAACAGACAGACACCAAAGAAACAAAATGCAGTTATGGTGTCTATGACATGTGAAACGAAAAGATCATGAAATTTCGCGAAAAAAATGAATGTACAGACAGAGGTTACAATTTTATATATATATATATATATATATATATATATATATATATATATATATATATATATATATACTAGCTCAGATACCCGGCTTCGCCCGGGAATTCATTTGAGGCTGAATGGTGATGGTATTTTTTTGGCAAGGCTTTACTTTGCAAACTATTTTGACATTTACCCATCCCAGTTTTAAGGGTTTATACCCGTTGTTGGCATTTTTTAATACTAAAATTAATTTTTTATGTAAGACTTCACTGTTCAAAACCATAATCATGGGTAGCATTTATTCCAATTAAATATCATCTATAATGAACATATTTCCTTTCAAAAGCCAATCCGAGCTCACAGAGTATAGGCAAAGTTTTGCACGTAAGATTATATTTGTAATAGTGAATCTCACTGGAAATCGCTTCCAGGAATGCCAGACGGGAAATAAGTTAACTCAATTAACTGGTCCCGTCATCTTCCGCTCCCGCATGAGACTTCTCAACATTCTTCTATTTATATTATTGATGCAAAACATTATTTTATAATTTATCTACCGAATGGAATTAAATAATAGTGGTACCCTGAAAATATATCGAGTTTAAACGCATATTGTTTTTTGTCATAATGACATTACCATTAACGTTTAATTGTTATTATATTAGATATTTGTTTCAATAACTTCAAGGTACATTATAGAAATTAAATAATGGAAATGCTCTTATAGTTTATATTTCTACTGGAAATAAATAACGTTATATAAAGTTATTTTCTAGGAAAAATAAATAAATGAGGAGGGGATGACAAAGATTTATAACCTCACTAATCCGATTCATACTTTGAACTATCATATAAGACGAAAACATAACATCATTTGTCATAATATTCATTTATTAAAACCCCTTAAATGAGTACTAATATTATTATTGACTCCCGTTTAGCGTATATCCCGTGTTTACTTCATTTTTACGACAAAAGTGAATGCACACAAAAGTTAATCTAAATAAAAAAGTAAACAACTTTTGTTATGAGCACCTTTGCCGAAAAACAAATAGAAAATAAAAAACGCAAATTTTTCATTTCAGGCCTCTCTTATAATCCCCACTCCCATTTGAACCTAAAAATTTTAATATAGCTTATAATCATGGAAGAATTAATGCTAATTCACATACCGAGTTTTGTTAATTTCGGTTCAATCGTTAGTGCCCAACAAAATTGTTGGCTCCCGCTTTAGTATTTAGTGTAAATCTCGTTTATACTTTGTTATACGACAAAAGTGAATATAATAAATCTTACTGTAAATAACAAAATAAACAACTTTTGTCATGTGCATATTTGCAGAAAAACCAGTAGAAAACGAAATACCGCTATTTTTAACTTAAGGCCTCCCTTACAACCCCCACTCCTGCCCGTCCATAGAATTGTTGGTATAGCTTATGATAATTAAGGCGTCAGTGCTAATACACATACCGAGATTTAATTAGTTCGGTTGAGTCTTTTGTGCCAAATAATATTGTTGACTCCCGCTATAGTCATTAGCGTATAACTCATTTAAACTTCGGATTACGATTAAAGTGTTTATGACAAAAGTTACTCTAAATAACAAAATAAACAACTTTTGTTATGTGCATATTTGCCAAAAAACCAATAGAAAACGAAATATCGCGACTTTTAATATCAGGCCTTCCTTATAACCCCCACTCCTGTTCGTCTCAGAGAAAATTAATATAGCCTAAAGTCTAAGTTGGGTTAGTAGTAATATACATACCAAGTTTCATAAAATTCGGTTCAGCCGTTTATGCGTGTAAAGGTCACAAACAAACAAACAAACCAATCAACAAACAAACAACGAAACTAACAAACAAACAAACAGACACCAAAGACACACATGGCAGTTATGGTGTCTATGACCTGGGAAACGAAATGTTATCGTGAACTTTCGCGAAAAAAATCAATGTACAGACAGAGGGTACAATTTTATATATATATAGATATATATATATATATATATATATATATATATATATATATATATATATATATATATATATCTCAGAATGGTCCACGGGAAACGGACGGTTTTGAATCGCGCAGTACTTGGCGGGTGGTGAGGGGAAAACACGCCGTCAAGGTCACTCGACTCCCCACCGCCTCCCATTCAGTCACCATTATGCCGCTGTGGACGAAAGATCATCGCCTGATTGCGTATGACACATTTATAAGAAGTGGTTAATCAGTAGTTGAAACTCAACCATGTTTCAGGCGTTGTTTTCATATCGGACGCTTTGGTGAAATACCGAGTAGGAATGCATTCTAAGGTGGGTAAATTCATTAGGATCCACGGGTTCTGTTATGAAAACAAAGCCACCTGGCCCTGCTCGGTCGGCACGCACGCCACAATACGTGGACAGAGTGAGAGAGGCGATTCGGCGCAGTCCCGGCCGTTCTGCTGGACGTCATGCAACTGAACATGGGCTGAGTAAGGCCACAACAAAACGTATCTTACATAAGGACTTGATTATGGCCGTACATAAGGTAATGTATTTTTTAAAAATGGCATAAATTCACCTTTTTTATAGTGTAAATAAAATGTGTCTGTATTCTAAACAAACAGAGTAATTACTATTTTAAAATCGTCCGTTTCCCGTGGACCACCTTGTATATATATGTATATATATATATATATATATATATATATATATATATATATATATATACATAGATAGATACAGTTTTGAACGGACCTCATTTTCGTCATCTACTAGGTAGGATCCATGGACATTTGAAGAAAAATGTTGAAAATTCCGAAACGGCTTTACTGATTTTTACCAAATTTTATATGCGTATTCAGTAGGTCTGAGAATCGGCTACTATCTATTTTTCATATCCCTAATTGATAAGGATTATTCACCCTTAACATTTTTTTTTAATTTTTGGACGACATTTTTTGTTTTTATTTTTTTTATAATGAGGCATTAAAAAATACATACAACCCTAAATTTTTACTCTTTTATCACCAACCCCTATTTTTTTATAGCCATTTTAGTAATTTAATCATTATCACCCCGCTCGATAACTGATCAAGTATAGTGTTTTTAACTGTACTTCGATTAAAATTTCAATTTGCAATGACAATCAACAAATCCCAAGGCCAAACGATGTCTATTTGTGGCTTAGATTTGAGTACACCATGTTTTTCACACGGGCAATTGTACGTAGCATGCTCTCGAGTGGGTAAACCATCCAGTTTGTTTGTGCTCGCTAAAGATGGGCTAACAAAAAATATTGTTCACGCTATAGCATTAAAAGATTGATGTTGTTTGTTAGTGTTACTGTCTTAATTAATATGTGCTATGTAATTTTAAGAAATAAACTATAATAACTTAAAAATAATATTGTTTGGCGTTTGTTATTTTTATATTCCCTTATCGTTCATTGGGTTCCATGCCTATTTCACGCATATACCACATACACACTTATAATAAGTAAGTTACTTTTTGTCTACACTAGAATTTATCTAGAAACTAGAAATATTTTATTTGGCAAATCAACGTTTGCCGGGTTATCTAATATATATATGCTAGAAAATTTCCAAAAATATTTTACTGAAAACCAGAATGAATTTACAACATCCGCAGTACTAAGTGAGAAAGGTGTTTTGAATGGATGAAGTAAGTCGTCAATGTATTTAATTGGGCGAAAAGAAGAAAAATATATATTAATATCAATTAAGTGAATCTGGGTTGGGCTATAGAACCAATTAAGTGAAAATGATGGATGGGAAGCAATGAAAATTAAGAAAGATGCTAACCGCTTAAGAGCCCTGCCGAGAGATGGGCTATAGTTGGTGAAGTATTGTCCGGGCTATGAAGTTGTGAACTATGGGGGGGGGGAACTAACCCCCCCCTCCGGGGAACTTGTGGGGGGGGCGGCGCTAGTTAGGGAAAAGTTGGCAAGTTCCCCTCCAATTATAAGTTCCATCTCGACAAGGCTTGTTCTCTGTCTAGCACTAATTAGTCTCTTGTACCACAACGAGCAAACAAAGTATTCCCCAAGTGCTTTCCCACTTCCCGCGCTTTTTTCATATCAATAATAATAATATTATAAAAAAAATAAACAAATAAAATGAAATCGACTATATAAAATAAATAATATAAAACCATTAGAAATTACAACCGCTATCTTATCCAAAAAGAAATCCGTCATGTATTTGGCATCTATCTCAAAAAGTAAATGTTCAATGAGAACAATATTTCCTACTTATGATTCAAATAATGTTCTCCATAATATAACAGCTTATTGTTAATATGACACGAGTAGGAGGGGAGTTTACTAAAGACCAAAAATAATAAAATGCAAATATCTCGGTTAATAATCAAGATAGTAGAAATGCGTTCATAATAACATTTATATAACATTAAATTTTCAATAATTTTGGATCTATACAATTTCTCGACCCGACGCATAATAACGGCGATATAAAGAATTTTCGAAATTCCTCTCCGTAAACGCACACTATTTGCATTTCAGCCATTAACGAACTTGATCTTTCTTTCTACATAAAACGAGTTTGATAACGACTAAATTAAAATTGCGACCGCTAGAGAGGTAACAGAGAAATATATATATATATTTATATGGTGTTGTTTTTTGGAGTTTTGTTCAGTGTTGGTGAAAAAATCTTAGTTCATTCCAATATTTCGAGAATATTTATTTTCTCTTCTTCAGGGCTAAAAAGTTCAGGTACTACTTTATTTATGAAGGCTCCAGGGGGAAAAGGGGCCAAGTCCACCTGTGCAAATTTTTCAGGAGACACTTTTTAAAGTTTAATTTTCTGTAATTGTCATGTTTACCGGTAATAAATCTCTTACTGTTTGAATATAACTATTTAAACTATTCTGAAACACTAATATTGCTGTCATTTTCAAAATCATCTGCTACTTTTTTAGCTTTTTTCAAATGAAGCTTCAACTGGATTTCAATTTCTCTCATTTTGGTTTCAGCTTCAGTCTTCTTCTCACCATCTTTAATTTCTTTCAGTTCTATTCTCAGACATTCAAGCTTAATGTTGTGTTCATCACAAAAGCTGCACGTATCAGTCCTTGGATAACCGAATTAAATAATAAAATGTTCATTGAAAACTGATCGATATAACTCTTATGACACTTTTATGATATTTTTCCATAAAATGCTTATGCATCTTACTTATACTGAGATCATCTGGAAGCTACTTCTTAGTCGTATCTTTTGTTAAATAATATGCTCCTCGACCATTGAAGCTACCTATGTGAGCTTTCCTTGAATCCAGAACTTCATCGTCGTGTCTGTGCTTCCGATTTTTATAATTCTTTGCTGATCCTTTGGTGAATGACCTGTTAGTTTTAAACTATTTATTAGATATTCAACCTCTTTCTTAGTTATGCCGTGAATAGCAGTAAATGCTTTACGGCAAACTGGAAACTCAGTGACATTATTAACCACCCCTTATAAACAAAGACTATCTATCAGCTGTTTAAATAAATTATTCTAGAAAAATCTACAATTGAAAATCGATTTACTTATTTAATAAGATTTATTGTTTGACAAGCATATTTTTATATCTTTTGAGTCAAAAATGATGAAATATTCACTCAACTTTGCAGCAACGAAATCCATCTAGTCATGGACTTGGCTCCATCTTCCCGAGTACCTTGTGGACTTGGCCCCTACTTCCCTGGCACATGTAATCTTCACTCATGTTTTTCTATGTCAATGAGCACGTTTTCCCCAAAACAAACACATCATCGTGTTCAGCATCAAAAGCTGAATAAAACTGCGTTTCAAACTCAATTTCAGAAAATATCGACTTTGCCCCTTTTTCCCCTGGAGCCTTCATATATATTGCTCATTGTAATTAGAGTGAAACAGATAATGTTTGTGTTAATTCTACTTACCGAGACTAAAGATACTTAAAAACTATTGTACATCACTGTTGTACCTCTGTTTACATTAGGAGTACTAAGTATAACCTCCCCAAGTCCTATAGTGAAACAAAGCCATAAGGCTGTGACCAAACTAATTATAACAGACTTGGGGAGGTTATACTTAGTACTCCTAATGGAAACAGAGGTACGACAGTCATGTACAATGGTAAATATATGTAAAGTAGTACCTGCACCTGTATATATATATATATATATATATATATACAGACAGACAGACAGACACACACACACACACAACACACACACACACACACACACACACACACACACACCTCATTCTCTTCATCTTCACACACCTCATTCTCTTCATCTTCCAAGTAGGATTGATGGACATTTGAAGACATTTTTTGAAAATCGCGTCATGAATACAACCCGAACAGCTGATTTCCCTTAAGAGAACTCTGCTAAAATATACGTATAGCACTGCACTTCGCAGCCATCCATATTAGCAAAGCATCCCACTTGGAAGAGCAATTTGGAGCTGATTTTAACCACTAGGAGGATGATGACGACGTCTACACGCCTACCTAAATTATTCCTCAAATGTTCTGTAGGATTCATATCGGGAAATGGTGCAGGCCAGTACATAACTGTGATTTCCGCTTGCTCCAAGTGTTGGTAACAATTCTTGCGGTATGTGCGGAAGCATTATCCTGCATTAAAATGAATTCGTCACCAATAAATGGATCTAATGGGATTAGTGGCGCTTGAAGCACTTCCACAATGCACCTCCGAGAAGTCAGACCTCCATTATCAAGAACAACCAAATCCAAAACAATAAATCCTTGGTCCTTGGTTTAATAAATCCAACTAAGGAAACAAAACAAAAAAAGAATAAAAAAAACGTACTCTCGTTTTAGTTTTCTGAGGAGGGAAAAAAAGGAATGAAACAAAAAAAATAGAGAAGTATTCTAAATACATATAAAAATAAATCGAGACCGCGAAGCGGAAAGACACGTATTGTACTTGTGAGAATCCCTGGAGGCAGAACTGATTCAAAGCTGCCGGCAAGTTCTCCGTTCTAGTTGGCGACCCTGCACCAAGCTCTTTATTTGCCACTCTCTAGCAGGGCAAAAAAATAAAATGAAAAACCAAAGTTGAAAAAAAAAAAAAGTGTGCTCTGAGCCCGGGGTAGTTTTGGTGGTGTGAGTTATAGTCGGGTTAGAGTTGTGTGGTGGCGGTCTGGGTGTTCCTCCATCCGAGACGGGGTTGTTTGTTCCCTCTCCTCTTCCCCCCTTGTCTTATTCATCCCTCTATGCATTAAATGAAGTTCATTTTCACTAAATAATGCTCATATGAAAGTATTTCCCTATTTCCAATCTGAGGTATGGTTAGTATTTGATCGTTATTAGAAAGAATTCTCATAAGAGAAATCAGTTATTGAAGATACACTCTTGACACGGTTTTTTCAGATTTTTCTTAAGGGAAATCAACTATTGATGCCGTTCTTAAAACGACATTTTCAAAAAATGTCTTCAAATGTCCATCTATCTCTTCAAAAAGTCCGTCACGAAGGGGCTGCGTAAACTAAGCAGATTTCCCACGTGAAGTTTTACAATAGAGAAATCTGCCTAATAACAACTGTAGTAGTAAGAAACCTCTAAACCTAAAACATTATTTAGGGCGTAATAACCCAGTAGTTTCTAGCCCCAAAGAACAGTTAACCTAACCTCTAAACCTATTCACGAGGGATATAGTTATGGAAACGGCCGCCAGAGCTCTCGGCGGAAAGTCCAAGCCTACCGGTGACCACACGCAGAATACAAATGCAAATATCTCGGTTAATATTCAAGATAGAGAAAACATGTATATAACAATATTTATAGTAAATTTAATTTGCAATAAGATTGATTCTGTACAATTTTTCGGTCCGACGTATAGTAACGGAGATATTTCGAATTTTCGAAAATCCTCCCCTCTAAACCCCTCTCCCACTGGTCCGATTTCAGCCGTTAACGAACTTGATCTTTCTTTTTACATAAAACGACTAAATATCGAGTTTGGTAACGATCAAACAAAAATTGCGACCGCTAGAGTGGTAACAGACAAATATATATATATCCCCCCCACCCCCCCCCCCCCCCACCCCCCCAACCCCTCCCACCCCCCTTCCAGCCTCCCGCCCCCCCCCCCCCCCCCCCCCCACCCCCCCCCCCCCCCCCCCGCCACACCCACCCACCCACCCCCACCCCCCCCCCCCCCCCCCCCCCCCCCCACACCCACCCACCCACACCCCCCCCCACCCCCCCACCCCCCCACCCCCCCCCCCCCCCACCACCCGACCCCCCCCACCCCCCCCCCCCCCCACCCCCCCCCCCCCCCACCCCCCCCCCCCCCCACACCCCCCCCCCCCCCCCCCACCCCACCCCCCACCACCCCCCCCCCCCCACCCCACCCCTCCCCCCCCCCCCCCCACCCCCACCCCCCCCCCCCCCCACCCCCCCCCCCCCCCACCCCCCCCCCCCCCCACCCCCCCCCCCCCCCACCCCCCCCCCCCCCCACCCCCCCCCCCCCCCACCCCCCCCCCCCCCCACCCCCCCCCCCCCCCACCCCCCCCCCCCCCCACCCCCCCCCCCCAACTAGCTCAGAAACCCGGCTTCGCTCGGGAATTCATTTGAGGCTGAATGGTGATGGTATATTTTTTTCAAGGCTTTTCTAAGCACAATATTTTTGACATTTACCCGTTCCAGTGTTTAGGGTTAATACCCGTTGTTGGCATTTGTTAATAATAAAAATTATTTTTTTATTTAAGACTTCACTGCCCTGCATATTGTCATATTTTTCCCGCGTCTCCTGTGCATTATGCATAGATTTGAGTTATTAAGGAGAAATATTGACATACATTTGAATTAATTTTTTCAGGTGAGGATACCTGGTAGTTCATATTGAAAAGAAGTGTTGAGCAAAATTTCTCTAAATAACAAAATAAACACTTTTGTTATGTGCATATTTACCGAAAACCCCAATAGGAAATCATTATTATTAATTTCTGGCCTGCCCTTATAACCCCCACTCCTGCCCGTCCTAGAAATGTAGCATGGCTTATTATAAGGAAAGGGCGTTAGTACTAATTTCACATACCGAGTTTGGGTTTAATTCGGTTGAGTCTTTAGTGCAAATAAAATTGTGGACTCCAGCTATAGGTGTTTGCGTATATCTCGTTTATAATTCAGTTTACAAAAAAGTGTATATTAAAAAAGTTACTCTAAATAACAAAATAAACAACTATAGTTATGTTCATATTTTCCGAAAAACCAATAGGAAACGAAATATCGCTATTTTTAATTTCCAGGCCTCCTTTTATAACCCCCACTCCTGCCCGTCCCTAGAAATGTTAGTATGGCTTATTATAAGGAAATCGTTAGTATTAATTTACATAGCGAGTTTGGTTTTAGTTCGGTTGAGTCTTTTGTGCCAAATAAAATTGTGGACTTCCCGCTATAGTTTTTAGCGTATAACTCATTTTATACTTCGTATACGGCAAAAGTGCATATTACAAACGTTACTCTAAATTACAACATAAAGAACTTTTGTTATGGGCATATTTGCTGAAAAAGCAATAGGAAACGAAATATCCCTATTTTTAAATTTCAAGGCCTCCCTTATAACCCCCACTCCTGTTCGTCTTAGAGAAAATTAATATAGGCATAAGTCTAAGTTGGTGTTAGTAGTAAAATACATACCAAAGTTTCATATAAAATTCGGTTCAGCCGTTTATGCGTGAAAAGGTAACAAACAAAACAAACAAACATATACGAAGAAAACAAAATGCAGTATGGTGTCTATAACATGTGAAACGAAAAGTTATCGTGAAATTTCGCGAAAAAAAAATTAATGTACAGACAGAGGTTACAATTTTATATAAAAATATATATAATATTATATATATAATTTTGGACCCATTTTCTGGACAGGATCGATGGACATTTGAGGCGTCATGAGTAAGAACTCAATAGCCGATTTCCCATAAGGGTAATCTGCTAAAAAGAAGATAGAACACGATATAAGAAATTTGGAAAGCAGGGAACATTTTGCAGACAAACCGTTCTGAAAAGGGAGACTTCGCTTGTACCACAAAGAATAGATGCAAGACCTCTTATTAAACCTTGAGATTCCACAAAACATTTATTGGTGGGTAGGCATATGCCGATTTCCTATGAAACCTTAGGCTGATAACTGAAAAAAAATCTGTTCATGTGAAACTGATTTGCGTAATGAGAAATATGTGCAAATTACGGAAGTTATGGCTTTTTTAGAGCCTCTTTTTGGCACATGTCCACATCAACTGATAACATACACCTTTAATCTCGCTGTCTAATAAAAAATTAATATTCCAACTTACAGTACTGAATGCCCAGCAAGAACCACACTGTCCTTGATTCTTGACAGGTGTGACAGCTCCCTTCTTCCTCCAGTCGACAGTTTCTGGAATGTAGACATTTTCTGGAGCTACGAATACTGAGGCGAGGCTATTCCTGGCTGGAGAAGTCTCCATGGTCGATGTCATCTGCTGTCTGAACTCTTCGAAAGTCTGCAATAACACAGTTGCCAATGAGTCGCTAATTGTTCAAAGCAAGTATACAGCTACCTGAAGGATGTGTGTTGTCCGACATACCAGGTCACCGAAGTGGTTCATCTCCATGTTGTAGGAAACAAGGCCATTTTCATAATCCTTGTTGTGCTCTTCGATCAACTTCTTGTTATCCATGAAAACAGTCATCCTGTACATTTCTTCCAAGGGGTTCTTGTATTTTTTTCCATGATTTTTCTGAAATGTCCAAACAAACAAAAATATTATAAAGTTGATCTGTGAAAAATAGCATCAATTAGTTCATCTTAATTTTTCGCATTAGATTTTTGAAATATTCAACCCTCCGCGAAAAATCCCTTACTTTCATTTTCCATTCTTTTCAAGAGTTCATTCTAAGTTTACAATTGGCATTTGGAGAAATTCATATGTCGCATGCGGCGATTCATAAGAATGTGTTCAAATTACTAAATACATTCATTATAAAAGAAAATATTAACTTCATCCATTTACAAATTGTGTTACAAAAAAAGACAATGAAGTTATGACTAGCTAATAAAATAATTACTTTTTTTGTTAAATGGATTAATTATTTTTGATTTATTCATGAAACTGATATATTTATGTTTCCAAGTTTATTACTGGTATTTTAGTCAGACAATCTTTGCGAATTGTAATTTTTATTACTGTTATACGAATGTAAGCAACAAGAACTAAAACTTTCTTAAATTGGATTGATTAAGAACTACCAACTAAACTGAGAAATTTAAAAAAAAAAAAAAAAGTCCTTCACGCAGGGGCTGCGTAATCGATGCATTTTTCCCAAGTCAAGATGTACATCTGATAAATCTACATATTTTCACACTTGACACTACCGTGAATATGAATTGGACGAATACTAATGACATTGAGAAATCTTTCAGTCATTTAACATTTTAAGAGCCCCCACAACGGGCAGCGTATGAATTGTAAACAATCAGACCAGCCGACCTCTCGGAGGTGAAATATAGAAATATTCGCGACCGGAAAGAAAAAGAATTACTGAAATATATTAATTTTATTGAAAACTATTTACTATATCTCGTGCTGCAATTTATAATGAACCATAATAATTTTTATCTCAATCACTCTGTTATAATACACTTGTGATCTTCTGACATCACGTATTTCCTATTTCCATGTAAAAAGAAAAAGGCAATGAGTCGAAGATGGCAGGTTACTGAAGGCTAAAAAGAAGAAAGCACGAATACCTTGCTTAGTACTTGAGAAGGAAAAAGTCCGTCACGCAGTCCGTTTCTATGTGAAGTTTAGCAATAGAGAAATCTGCATACTGGTAACACAACATAAGTAAATACAAACGGTAATAAGAAATCTTTCAGTAAATTTTAATAAACTCCCAACTGAAACGGCTTCTGAATTGTAAGAATAATTCATATTTTAATAACTCAAATTTTAGTAGTCCAAGAACTAAAGAAGGGGAGGGCGGATAAACAGAACGTATTTGCATAAATCTCACAAAGTAAAGAAGGTTAGAAGCTTCCGAAAACGGCCGAACAACACCCGACCACAGAATTCATAAAAATGCAAATATCTCTTTTAATATTCAAGATAGAGAATAAGTGTATATAACAATATTTATAGTAAATTTAATTTGCAATAAGATTGATTCTGTACAATTTTTCGATCCGATCCATAATAAACGTAGATATTTTGAATTTTCGCAAATCTCTAAACGCCCCCCCCCCTCCCTCTAGTACGATTTCAGCCATTAACGAACTTGATCTGTATTTTTACATAAAACGGTTAAATATCGAGTTTCGTAACGATCTAACAAAAATTGCGACTACTAGATTATATATATATTATACAAAAAATATTATATATGTATATATATATATATATATATATATATATATATATATATATATAATTTTGAACGGACCTCATTTTCCCCATCTCCTGGGTAGGATCGATGGACATTTGAAGAAATTTTTCTAAACTCGCATCTTGAGTACGACCTCAATAGCTGATTTCCCTTAAGGGAAATCTGCTAAAAATGCATAGAACAACAATTGTATAACATCTATAGTTTAACAAAATAGGTTCACTATTATTTCACGTTATCAATCATAATAGCGGAAAAATTTTGTATTTTCGAATTCCCTCTTCCTCTATAAATCCACTATTCCTCCTCCAATTTCTTCCAGAAACAAATATGATCTTTAGTGTTTACTGAAACGGTTAAATATCGAGTATCGTATAGAATAAATAAACATTTTCGAAACAAGAAAGTAATATCTTAATTGATTACTTCGTCACTCAACGAATTTCCATGTATCTTGCATAATAAAGCTCTCTCGACACAAATATTTGGTACTTAAGATTAGATTAAAGTAGTTCGTGGTATAACAGCATATTGCAATTCTAGGTCCATGTAATGTTTCTCTAAAATGAAAAATAATGTTTACCGCCAGAGTAGTCAAACAATTTCGTCGATGCTAATTTTTTTTAAATGAGTTTTATTATTAACGCATAAAATAAAACCGAAAAGTACTCCCTACAAATAAAATTTACTAACTAAAAATAAATAAATTCATTACATTGTATTTTAAATATTTTTGAACTTAAATAAGAATCGTCAATGAAATAATTGCGATCAGTATATTGCAGTTATATGAAAGGTAAAGTATTTCCTGAATGTACAAATTTAATAGTGCTTCTAGTACTCGTTTCCGTAAAAGAATTTCTCCATCAAATTGAAAGATTAACGTCAAATTTCAAAAAATCTAGGAATTTTGATTAACTGCATATTGATCAATCATATTAGTGTTTAAATCAATCAGTTTTTTTTATTGCGAGGCAATTAAAATAACGAAATGGAGATTGTATGTCTGGAATGCATTTATATTATAAAATCGTATTTAATAAATAAAAAAAAAAAAATTCCGTCACGCAGAGGCTGCGTAAACTAAGCAGATTTCCCACGTGAAGATTTACAATAGAGAAATTTCACGAAAGCCGAGCAGTCTAGGAAACGGCCGAACTAGCTTTTGGCGATAAAGTCACTCTCGTCCGTTAGCCGCCCAGATTTAATAAAAATGCAAATATCTCGGTTAATATTCAAGATAGAGAATAAATATATATGACAATATATATAGTAAATTTAATTTGTAATAAGATTGATTCTGTATAACTTTTCGATCCGACGTATAGTAACGGAGATATTTCGAATTTTCGAAAATCTTCCCCTCTAAACCCCCCCCTTCCAATGGTCCGATTTTAGCCTTTAACGAACTTGATCTTTCTTTTTACATAAAACGACTAAATATCGAGTTTGGTAACGATCAAACAAAAATTGCGACCGCTAGAGCAGTAACAGACAAATATACATATATATATATATATATATATATATGTATATTTGTGTATATATATATATATATATCAGTTTTGAGCGGACCTCATTTTCGTCATCTACTAGGTAGGATCGATGGACATTTGAAGACATATTTCGAAAATTCCGTAATGAGTATAACTTCAATAGCTGATTTCCCTGAAGGGAAATTTGCTAAAACAGTTTTATTTATGTATTAGTTGCCACTGATTTTAACATTGGGTCGACAACGCGTTATGGTAGCTCTATATTTTTTAAACAATGTATATAATTTCTAATGATCTCGGTTGAACATTTCTTCTTGTTAAATACAATCAAATCATATATCTATCTATTTCATTTCATAGTTTTGGTTACCATGGATAACTCTTCTGTGATATTATAAAGTGTTGAATGTAATATCTTTAAAGTAAAACTGAATGTATTAAATAATAATAGCAAAATCAGAAATGATTTACCAGTCAAGACTAGTTATTATAAAACGGTTTATCAGACAATACTAGTTATTCTAAAGTGATTTACCAGACAAAACTAGTTACTATAAAACGGTTTATCAGACAAGACTAGTTATTCTAAAGTGATTTACCAGACAAAACTAGTTACTATAAAACGGTTTATCAGACAAGGCTAGTTATTATAAAATGATCTTCCAGACAAGGCTAGTTACTATAAAACGGTTTTATCAGACAAGACTAGTTATTCTAAAGTGATTTACCAGACAAAACTAGTTACTATAAAACGGTTTATCAGACAAGACTAGTTATTCTAAAGTGATTTACCAGACAAAACTAGTTACTATAAAACGGTTTATCAGACAAGGCTAGTTATTATAAAATGATCTTCCAGACACGGCTAGTTACTATAAAATGATATTTCAGACAAGGCTATATATTATAAAGTGATCTACCAGACAAGGCTAGTTATTATAACATGATCTACCAGACAAGGCTAGTTATTATAAAATGATCTACCAGACAAGCCTAGTAACTATAAAATGATATTTCAGACAAGGCTAGTAATTGTAAAGTGATTTACCAGACAAAACTAGTTACTATAAAACGGTTTATCAGACAAGACTAGTTATTCTAAAGTGATTTACCAGTCAAGACTAGTTAATTAAAAATATATTTACCTTGAAGCTGTGCCACTCATCAAGAGGATATGCAGTAGCACTCACGGCCAATATGGCCAAAACAACAAACAACTTCATGATTTCTGCCAAAAAAAATCAAACAATTAATACTCATTATCATGTAATGTAAAAAATATTAAATAACTAGAGAATGATTCACTTATAAATATAAAATATTTCCCATGACTACCTAGAAGAGGACAATATTGTCTATATACAATAGAAAGTCAAGACTTATTAAGTCTTTCTCAACTTCTTTAAAGACTCAAAAACAATGACTTTTCCCTTTGTCTACAAGTGCCAAACAAAAAATCCGTCACGCATGTGCTGCACAAACTAAGCAGATTATATGCCATGTGAATAGAAAAACTATTGTTGAGAAATAGTTTAACCAAATTGGTTCTATAATATTTTGTGATCTGGCTCATAATAAAGGAGATATTTTCAGCTATCGAAAGTCCCACCACTCTAAGCCCCTACTATTCTAACTAGTCCGATTTCAGCCAATAACCAATATGATCTATATTGTTGACTGAAACGGTTAAATGTAGAGTACAGTATATTTTTAAGTATACTTTCAAAATATCTAATTAGGGGTGGTTAGGGGATGGTGTAATTCGATTTCAAAACGTAGTTTATGTATTCATAATTCACAGCTGCCTCTATGAGATTGCGAATAAGAAGCTGTCACCGTAAATACTAAGGAGCATGAAGTGATAAATGAGTTATAGGCACTGTCATACACGACAAAGCTATTTTTAGCTTGTTTTTGAAAAACGTGACTTCATCATTTATGGTTGAATATTTGCTAAATATTGATTTGATTCATTCTAAAACAAATTTAAAAAAAATTAAAAAATGAAATTTTTGAAAAATATGAAATTAAAAAACAATATATGACACAGCTTTAATGTATATTAAAAATTAATTGAACTTTTTGTTTAATATATTTTACCATTTTAACAATATTCTCCCAGAAATATAAAACCAAGTTTTTTTTTTCAAGAGGTGATTTTACCCCTTCAAAGTTTCATAGTTTTTTGAAGTTTCGGGTTCCCGAATGGACGTTTAAAAAATAACATAACATACTTATTGATTTAACTTTACTATTAAAAATTGGAGGCTAAAAACTGTTGCACATATAAAAATATCCTCCCTCTTGTAACTTATCCAAACTTTCCTAACAATAACTCAGAACATAAACCTAGAAAATAACGGGCATAATGTACGTATATTAATATCACAACACACCTAAGAGTATAGAATTCACTGAATTAACTATTTCATAGAATTTTTAGTTCCACTTTAATTTCTACCAGGGACAAATATTTAATTTATATTTCGGGTTATGCTTATCATAAGTATAAATCGAATAATAAAACTGTTGGAAATACTCAATTCTGAGAAGATTACTTCATTGATGCAGATTCCTTTAAGGAAAAATATATGTATCATCTTTCTAAATAATCCTACAGGGCGCTATTATATTATGTATACGTACAATATTTTCGTACTTAACATGTTACATGTATTTTGTTATGCGAATGAAATAGAATTAAATAAGATGGTTTTTGTTACCTGAAACGAAGCTCAGCTCTCTACTGACTGAAAAGGCATTTTCTTCTCATTATATAGTTGTGAATTCGTTGAAAACAAATAAGATTACGGAGAATTGTTAACTCGAAACGGGTGACTCTGGCTCTCAAAGATAAAATCGTAATCAATCAATAATTTAAATTCAAGTTCTGAAGACAATTTTGACAGATTTCGATTGATCAGTGTCACCAATGTTTAAACAGTTGGCTATTATTACAGATCAGATATGCAAAAAGGAAATAAGAAATTCCCACTCGTAAAATGAGGTGATGCCACTTTTCCTTGCATTCTTAAAATATTCATAAGTCACACATACTCTTACCCTGTCATATCTCAGTTTGTAGTCAAAACTACAAATTGAAATTTTTTCTGTATACTACTACTGTCATACAGTACTGTCCATGGGCAGAATTTCAGATTTATATATTTTGCTTCATCAGAGATATTAATTCCTAAAATGACAATTTTTGATCATTTTAAATTTTTTTAAAATCTAAATTGGGGTAAAAAGTGTATGGAACCCTTTATTTTCTGAATAATTTTGTATTTGTCCTTTAGTGATAGGACAAATAGTTAAGTGGGAGTAACCAAAACTCATGATTATGTTTGATAATGGCCTAAAACATAGCACTCTGAGTGTTAGTGAGGGGGATAAATTCGAAAATTTCAAACATCTTATTTTACGATGGTTCGAATAATTGTATTAAACCAATTTTAATGTAAATTTAAATTCCTGTAGATGATATTATAAATTGTTTCTCTATATTGAATATTAATGGTGATTTCAGGATGGTTTAGTTTCCGCCCACTTTAATTAATCGCTGACAGGCTGCATCCAACGAAAAAACCTTGATATACCCTACGATATTACAGCACTACTAATTTACAGCAGCCAATATATACCACATACCATAACAAATCTAAAATATATAAAAATTGACAAATACATATAGTATAAAATAGAGTAGGACTACAGCATACTTAAAAAGATTTAAAATGGATAATATGTTTTTTATTCATTTAGACAAAGTACGGATATGAGAAACACTCAGATATTTAAGGAATATTTTTCATATATATATATAAATAAAGTACAACATCAAGGTGTAAATGAAGGATAATAGTTATTTATTATACAAGTGACGAAAGTAGATCATTTTACAACTCGAGTGAAACGTTTACCCACACGAGCGAAGCGAGTCTGGTAATTTCACGAGAGTTGTAAATTCTACTTTCGTCACGAGTGTAATATTAAATTTTTTTCTGTAATCGTGTAATCTAAGATCTAACCAGAATATGAACAAAATTAGGTTGTTGTGAAAATTATGGTATGTTGTTGGTAGGTTATAAGCATGGTTGTGAAAGGTTATAAGCATAGTTATAAAACAACTAGTGATGATTGTGAAGTAGTGCAGTTATAAACAAGTGCAGGCTATAAACAAGGAAGGTAATTATTATTATATTTAAATTTTAAAATATATTGATTATTTCCACCAATAATTCATTCACATTTCAATTTATTTTGTTAAAATAAATTCTTACAATGTTAAGAAACATTTAAAAGCATTTAATTTCCAACTTCAAATTATTTTTTAATTTATACTTATTACTAATTAAGAAGGCAATTCACTTTCTACACTTGTGAAGAAACTGATTACTTTCTTCACTCTATTGCAAAATGTTTCACTTTCTTCACTCATTTCAGTTTAGTCCAATCACCATCGATGTGGGGAAATAAATAAATAAAACCAATTGCAATTATCTTATTCCAGGCTTAAATACCATATATTGTTTTCAACAGTTCTTTACTAAATGAGATTCATACATATTCGTTATGTGATGGCTTTAATATTTGAAATTTGAATTTAAAATCATCAGTTTAACATGAAACGCTTTTTTTAAACGATCTAACAAAAATTGTGAACTCTAAGGTGGTACAGACCAGTAAGTATATGTATATAATTTAGACGACAATTATATAATATAGGATCAATGGGCATTTGAGGATTTTAATTTAGAAAATTGCTCCAGGAGTACAACCTCAATAGCTGATTTCCTTTAAAAGAAATCTACTAGAGGAATTCATGTTTTTTATAGTTTTGTATTAGATTTCCATCCATCCGCCAAAGCACTCTCTCTCTCTCTCTCTCTCTCTCTCTCTCTCTCTCTCTCTCTCTCTCTCTCTCTCTCTCTCTCTCTCTCTCCTCTCTCTCTCTCTCTCTCCTCTCTCTCTCTCCTCTCCCTCTCTCTCTCTCTCTCCTCTCCCTCTCTCTCTCTCTCTCTCCCTCTCCCTCTTCTCTCTCTCTCCCTCTCCCTCTCTCCCTCTCCCTCTCCCTCTCCCTCTCCCTCTCCCTCTCTCTCCCTCCCCCTCTCCCTCTCCCCCACTCTCTCCCTCTCCCCCTCTCTCTCCCTCTCCCTCTCTCTCCCTCTCTCTCCCTCTCCCACTCTCTCTCTCCCTCTCTCTTCTCTCCTCTCTCTCTCCCCTCTCCCCACTCTCTCTCCCCTCACCCCTCTCCCTCTCCCTCTCCCTCTCCCTCTCTCTCTCCCTCTCCCTCTCCCTCTCTCTCTCCCTCTCCCTCTCTCTCTCCCTCTCCCTCTACCTCTCTCCCTCTCCCTCTCTCCCTCTCCCTCTCTCTCTCTCCTCTCTCCACTCTCTCTCTCCTCTCTCTCTCTCCCTCTCTCCCTCCCTCTCCCTCTCTCTCACTCCCTCTCCCTCCTCTCCCTCTCTCTCTCTCTCTCTCTCTCTCTCTCTCTCCCTCTCTCTCTCTCTCTCTCCAAATCTCCCTCCCTCTCCCTCTCCCTCTCTCTCACTATCTCCCTCCCTCTCCCTCTCTCTCTCTCTCTCTCTCTCTCTCTCTCCCATCTCTCCCTCTCCCCCCCCTCTCTCTCTCTCTCTCTCTCTCTCTATATATATATATATATATATATATATATATATATATATATATATATATATATCTATTTCCCTACGTTATGGATTTAAAATAATTTTTGATTTACACTTTTTAGCAAATTTTCCTTAGGAGATATCAACTATTGAGGGTCTAGTCATGATGAGATTTTAGAAAAATTTCTCTGAATGTCCACCGATTTGATCAGACTCGTGATGTCGCACAATGTGTGACTGCGGAAGTTGTAGAGAATCAAACTCCTTAATAGGGGAATAAATTATCTTATTTCCTCTGATATAATGACGTTATTGAAGTATTCAAGAACTAGTCTATTGCTATCAAACGTTACTTGGTATTGTCATTATGGAAAAAGATAATATACACTTAAACTCCATATGATTGTTTAATGTGTTATTCGAGATGGCTTGCAATAAAAATTCCATTATTATTCAATCAACAATGGTTTCCCGCGCATCGCAGGGAATGGATCCTTAGCTAGTGTGTTCGAAATTTCACGATAACTTTTCGTTTCACATGTCATAGACACCATAACTGCATTTTGTTTCTTTGGTGTGCGTTTGTTTGTTTGTAAAATTCGGTTTACGCATAAACGGCTGAACCGAATTTTATGAAACTTGGTATGTGTATTGCTACTTACCCAACTTAGACTTTAGGCTATATTAATATCCTCTGAGACGAACAGGAGTGGGGGTTATAAGGGAAACCTGAAATTAAAAATAGCAATATTTCGTTTCCTATTGGTTTATCGGCAAATATGAACAAAAAAAAAAGTTGTTTATTTTGTTATTTAGAGTAATATTTGTTATATACACTTTTTACGTATACCGAATTATAAACGAGATATACGCTAAAACCTATAGCGGAAGTGAACAATTTTATTTGGGACAAAAGACCCAACCAAAATAAATAAAACTCGGTATTAGCATTAACGCATTCGTTATACCAAGCCATACAAACATTTCTAGGGACGGGCAGGAGTGGGGGTTATAAGGGAAGGCAGAAATTAAAAATAGCGATATTTCATTGTCTATTTGTTTTTCGATTAACGTGCTCATAGCAAACGTTGTTTACTTTATTATTTAGATTAACTTTTGTTTTAATACATTTCTCCAGGAACAATGTGTGGAGCAAGTAATTTGCGTAGAAATATTGATATGCTCAACAATTCATTCCAATTTGAACTATCAGGTACCTCACCTGGAAAAATTAATTCTAATCTATGTTAATATTTTGTCCTTACTAACTGAAATCTATGCATAATGCACATGAGACTATACCAAATATGACAATTTTGAGGACAGTGAAGACTTAAATAAAAAATTAATTTTATTATTAACAAATGCCAACAACGGGTATTAACCCTAAATACTGGGACGGGTAAATGTCAAAATATTGTGCAAAGTAAAGCCTTGCCAAAAAAATACTATCACCATTCAGCCTCAAATTAATCCCCGGGCGTAGCCAGGTATCTGAGCTAGTATATACTCGTATATACGTTTGAACGGACCTCATGTTAGCCATCTCCTAAGTAGATTCGAAGGACATTTAAAGAAATATTTCGAAAATTGCTATATTTCTACAACTTCATTAGCTGATTTCCCTTAACGGTAATCTGCTAACAGCATTGTAAATTCCATAAATGGTATTTGGGAGATATGGGCATAAAGCGTACCACCTGGCTTATAGAAGTAATGTATTATATAAATATCTCATGTAAACGCAACATATGCGTGGTGCAGGTTATACTTATCAATAATATTCAGTACCTAACTTTTATTCTGCCTTTTTATTTTAATTAACTATGTAATCCATTTGACCACACTTGACACTGCCAATTGACAAGAACACTTCAATTCCCTTATCAATTATCAAAATAATTTGCCGTAATTGCATCTTATTCAAAGTGTGATGGATTGCAGTAGCCTTACATAATCACGGCACTTAACAAGCATGTATAAAGTCTTTGAAAACAGTAAAAAGTCCGTCAATCATGGGCTGAGTAAACTAAGCAGATTTCCCACGTACTGTTGTGACACTAGTGATCTCATCTCAACTAATTTTAGTACTGAAAACAATAAATTACGATTATATGCTCAATACTTGATTAACGAAAAAACGTCCGGAACAGCAATTGTAGAGTATTACATTTTGAACAAAATTGGTCCTATAATATTTTTTGATCCGACTCATAATAACGCAGATAAATTGGAATTTCGAATTCCTCCCTCTCAAAACAACCCCCCCCCCTCATTGAATACAATATTTTGTTATTTTAGCTTCGAATAACGTGGTTCAAGATATAAGAGCTTTCTGTTACTATGGCATGAGTAAGAGTGTTTCTTTACTGAATGCCAAAAACTAAATTAAATATTTTGAATAAATAAAAGTATATATATATACACATACATAAAACAAGCAAACAAACAAAATAAACTGCCCTCTTTCTGAGGGTACCTGTAGGACAGCCTCCTAATCTGCCAATTTCTTGGTAATAATGTTTTTTTTTTTTTATTTTATGTTATTAATTTTGTTTAAATTGTATACGAAAATTTGGAATAAATTGAATGGTGCAAATTAAGGGGGTTTCTCAAGTGAGGTTGCAGCTTATTATTTTCATCTTTATTTTATATATATATATATATATATATATATATATATATATATATATATATATATATATTTCAGTCGGGACACAATGTTTTCATATATCTTCTTCATAGTTTTATGGCAAGACCAATAAAAAATAATTTCTCACTCAATATTTATGAGCACTACATGTTTTAGCAGATTTCCCTTAATGGAAATCAGCTATTGAGGTCGTACTCATGACGCGATTTTCGAAAAATGTCTTCAAATCCTACCCAGGAGATTTCGAAAATGAGGTCCGTTCAAAATTAAACACACACACACACACACACACACACATATATATATATATATATATATATATATATATATATATATATATATATATATTTATCTGTTAACGCTCTAGCGGTCGCAATTTTTGTTTGATCGTTACTAAACTCGAAATTTAATCGTTTTATATAAAAAGAAAGATCAAGTTTGATAATGGTTGAAATCGGACCAGTAGGAGGGGGGGGTTTAGAGGGGGGATGTTTGAAAATTCGAAATATCTCTGTTATTATGCGTCAGATCGAAAAATCGTATTGAACCAATCTTATTGCAAATTAAATTTACTATAAATATTGTTCTATACATTTATTCCCTATCTTGAATATTAACTGAGATATCCAAGTTTATTTTTTCAATTCTTACTTCTTAGTTTTTTAAATTGTTTTGGATTCTATATTTTGTTTGTCAATTTGTTGTGTTCGATTTCTATTATTGATCGATTTCAATTTATTGTTCAATCTCTATTATTGATCGATTTCAATTTATTGTTCAATTTCGCTTATTGATCGATTTCAATTTATTGTTCAATTTCTATTATTGATCGATTTCAATTTATTATTCGATTTCTGTTATTGATCGATTTCAATTTATTGTTCGATTTCTGTTATTGATCGATTTCAATTTATTGTTCAATTTCTATTATTGATCGATTTCAATTTATTGTTCGATTTCTGTTATTGATCGATTTCAATTTATTGTTCGATTTCTGTTATTGATCGATTTCAATTTATTGTTCAATTTCTATTATTGATCGATTTCAATTTATTGTTCAATTTCTATTATTGATCGATTTCAATTTATTGTTCAATTTCTATTATTTGAGTTCCATTTTTGTTTTCCATTTCTGTTTTGCGTTCCATTTCTGTTTTTGTTGTTCCATTTTTGTTTTTGTGTTCCATTTCTGTTTTTGTTTCCCATTTTGGTTTTGTGTTCCATTTATTTTATTTTTTGGTTCCCATTTTGGTTTTATATTCCATTTCTTTATTTTGTTTTTGTATCCCATTTCAGTTTTTGTTGTTCCATTTTGGTTTTGTGTTCCATTTCTGATTTTGATCTATTTCTGTTTTTGTGTTCCATTTCTGTTTTTGTTTTCCATTTGGTATTGTGATCCATTCCAGTCCTGTTTTTCGTTTCAGTTCTGTTTGTCTGTTTGTTTTCTGTTCCATTCATGTTTTTGTGTTCCATTTCTGTTTCGTGTTACTTTTTCTATTTTTCATATTACATTTCTGTTATGTTGTTTTATGTTCGTTTAAATTAATTTTCGTTTCGTTTTTTTTTTAATTTTATACAGTTCCCCTCCCCCCCCCCCCCTAAGCAACATCGCCACAGCAGCGAAGCTCCAAATAAATAAATAAATAAAATATTTTCCCTTGTGTTAATATTTTCTTTTCTTTTTATTTTAGTATTATTTCATTCATTATCAATTATTTTAACTTTTTCAGAATTGAAGTTGTGTTTCGTGGAAAGAAAATGATCCGTCAAAGCAATTTTATTTTCATTATTATCTAAACTTTTATTTAGCAGCTGCGAGGATTCACCAATATATGTTTCATTGCACGTGTCACATCTAATTTCGTGTATATTATATTTCGATTTTGATCATATTGCTTTATCTTTGATTCTAGTAAAATTGTTTTGGATTTTATTGGCACATTTTGAGGCTACATTACTTACCCCAATACAAATTAGTTTCAGTTTTCTATTAATCATCTGGTCGAGCACAACTTCCCTCTTTCTCTTATTATTTTAATGTGTTTCTAATTTTAATTACCCACTTTTTAGCAAAAACGTATTAACAATAATGAAAATAATACTGCCCACTTATTTTTATTATTTCAGAATTCACTCCTCTTCCAATAGACTTGTTTTAAAGAAAATTGAAATAGCTTAACTATCTCAATGAATTAGAAATGCATGTTGAATACTTTGGGTTTATTAAGATTTATAAAATTAGTTTATAAAAAATAATTTTTGATGTGATAAATGTTTGAAAATGTAATCATTAAGTTTGAGATATTTTTGCTTCCAATGTATCATTTAAGTTTTCTATGCATTTATATATAAATAAATTATAATTGACTTAATATTCATCATTACATATGATTCATCTTTTCAATAAAAGGGATCCCTTTTCTCGTGTATCCTATAACCTTACATATAGTTAATGTATTTGTGATGAAATCGTTGTGTCTTAAGATATGCCCAAGAAGTTTCATCCTCCTTTTTTTCTTCTTAAGACTTCCTTTCATTTACTACATTTAGCACACCTCCCCCCCCCCATTGAATAATTGAATAAATTCTCACTTAAAGCCCAGGTGGGGCAACGCCGAAACAATGCAAGACTGGAGGGTTGATTAAAGTTGCAGCCTGCATACTGATACTGGCTATCATTAGTCAGCTGATGCAGGCTGCAGGCTACCGAGGGATGGCTAGCTAACAACTCCTGGCTTCCATCGCAATTTTCCTCAATCATGCTATTATTGATGCAAATAGAATTTTCCTTGTGATGACTTTATTGCTGGATGGTATGGATGCAAAAGGAAAGGATACAACTGCATGTCCTTTTGACCCTCTTATTCCCTAGTTCGGTCCCGTGAAAATCAGGTTACTTGTTCACAAGACCACTTACCAGGTACAGACTGTAGATACAACAACCTCATGTAGTACTTGCTCGTAGGGTGTTTTAGCCTAATTGTTTTGGTGATTCTATGCTAAATCCACTTTACACTGCTTCCGATGTATTATATCCCCTATAGTGAGTCTAAATTTCGCGAAAAGCAGTACACAGAAAACGAATGACTTGAACTTTTTTTTAGCAGATTTCCCTTGAGGGAAATCAGCTATTGAGGTTGTACTCATGACGGAATATTTGACATTTTTCTTCAAATGTCCATCGATCCTCCCTAGTAGATGACGAAAATGAGGTCTGTTCAAAACTGTATATACCATATATATATATATATATATATATATATATATATATATATATATATATATATGTATATATATATATTTTTCTGTTACCGCTCTAGCGGTCGCATTTTTTGTTTAATCGTTTCCAAACTCGATATTTAGTCGTTTCATGTGAAAATAAAGATTAAGTTCGTTAATGGCAGAAATCGGACAAGTGGGAGAGGTGGTTTAGAGTGGAGGTTTTTCGAAAATTCCAAATATCTCCGTTACTATGCGTCGGATCGAAAAATTGTACAGAATCAATCTTATTGCAAATTAAATTTACTATAAATATTGTTATATACATTTATTCTCTATCTTGATTATTAACCGAGATATTTGCATTTTTATTAAATGGGGACGCCTAACGGACGAGAGTTACTTTCCCGCCAAAAGCTAGTTCGGCCGTTTCCTTCACTGGCTCGGCTCTCGTGAAATTTCTCCATTGTAAAACTTCACGTGGGAAATCTGCTTAGTTTTCGCTGCCCGTGCGTGACGGACTTTTTGGTATCCAAGCTCAAATGCTTATTAATTTTCGACTTCAGCTCTACTATCATAATTCTCAGTTGTCAGAGTTGTGCAAACTGTAACTATATCTACTGACGACTAGTTACACTTTTAGTTTATGGTTAACAGCAGTCAACTACATTTTTTTTCTAATTAGTAGTTAGTCGTTACATTTCACTCGCTACCAACTACAATTTGAAAATTCTGTGTAATCTAAGCAAGATTTCCTAGTTCATGTTTTACAGTAGATAAATATACATAGTTTTAAACGTTAACCCAATGTGAATATTAAATGAACAGATACAAACGACAATGAAAAATCTTTGAGTCAATTTAGATTTTAATATCCTCCTCATCCGAAATCTCAGAGCTGAAAGATATAGATATTCTTAACTGGAAAGAAAACCAATTACTAAAATATATCTTTATTCATTAATTTCATTGGAAATTATTCTCTATTATCTAATGCTGTAATTATTAAAGAACCAGAATTATTTTTATCCTAATCACTGTAATTTTAGTAGTCCAAGAACATAAGACAGAGAAAAGGTCATCTAGAAGCAATTTGTTATACACAATATTTGGAATTTCAGCTTGAAAGAAGACGGTTCACGGTATGCTACTCGTAACTTAGGCCAAATGCAAATATCTCCATTAATATATCAGATACAGAAAGAATGTACATGAGTACATTTTCACCATACTACGATGTAATCACCTGTTTTACACGCCTAAAATGTATATTTCGCCCTAGGACCGCAAAATCAGCTGTTTATTATTTTAATTCATTCATTTCATTATATACATTATATTAGTTTGTTTTGCTCGTATTATTGTTTACTTATTTAGTAGTTATGGCTAATAATATATCAGAATCTATAAATAGAAGAGCAAAAGAAATCATGGCAGATTTGTTACCAGCAAAATCAAAAGATAGGTATGACGAAGAGTAAACAAAGTTTCATCATGTCCCCATAACCACAAGATAACCTTTGTTGTTTGTTAAGATTTGCTGATTATTCTTGTTTTTTATTTGTTGAGTTTTCTGTTTTCGTTCATGAGCAATACCTCCGAGCAGCGAACGCTCCACAATGAATAAACAAATAAAACTCTTTCACATTCTCAAGTATAATGTATCCAATTCTAATATTTATGTTTCCTTAGTACTGTTTCTTTTTCTGCAACCATTTTAGCAGATTTCACTTAAGGGAAATCAGCTATTGAGGTCAAACTCATGACGCGGGTTTTCGAAACATTTCTTTAAATGTCCATGGATCCCACCGAGGAGATGACGACAATGAGGTCCGTTCAAAACTATATATATATATATATATATATATATATATATATATATATATATATATATATATATATATATATATATATATATATAAACTGTAACCTCTGTCTGTACATGATTTTTTTCGTGAAATTTCACGATAACTTTTCGTTTCACATGTCATAGACACCATAACTGCATTTTGTTTCTTTTGTGTGTTTGTTTGTTTGTTACCTTTTCACGCATAAACGGCTGAAACTTGGTATGTACGTTAGTACTAACCCAACTTAGACTTTAGGCTATATTAATTTTCTCTGAGAAGAACAGGAGTGGGGGTTTATAAAGAAGGCCTGAAATTAAAAATGACGATATTTCGTTTCCTATTTGTTTTCGTCAAATGTAAAAATAACAAAAGTTGTTTATTTTGTTATTTAGAGGGGGGGGGGGGTTAGAGGGAGTTTTTTCTAAAATTAGAAACATCTCCGTTACTATACGTTGGAACGAAAAATTGTATAGAATCAATCTTATTGCAAATTATATTTACTATAAATATTGTAATATACATTTATTCTCTATCTTGAATATTAACCAAGATATTTGCATTTTTCAGTTTTCAGCCATCAGCAAACCGCCACTTCTACTCATGTTACATAAACAATACTCTGCTACATAATAATTCACATTGGAAGTTTAAATACCAAAAAATTGCATTCAAGAGACTTTTATTATAAGAGATACATGCAAATATGGCAGGTGACCCCCCCCCCCCCCGGGAGAGATAACAATTATTCTGACTCATTATTAATTACAGTAGTAGATATAGTAAATAGTTCTCAATAAAATTAATCTGTTATATTTTGATATATTTCAGTAATTGTTCTTCTTTCC